>JAGVVM010011627.1:0-15518 GCA_019149425.1 Psidium friedrichsthalianum
GAAGTAATACACATAACAAAACACCATAATACATGTATTTAAAACCAGCGTTATGTACAGACCCAAGGAAGAATCACACTACAGACCAAAAGACCCTACGCTATGACGAACCCTAAGCTCGACATCGGATGACATCACTCCACGGGTCCTCCTCAGGGTCGGTAAAGTCATGCCCATGGGGTTGTCCTCCTCCTCTGGATCTGACTCCATAATATTCCTCGCCCTCGTCGTGGGCCAAGAATCGACCTCCATGCGACCGGGAAAGACGGCAAGCTCGCCATCGGTCTGGGTCTACCCACCTCTCCTCCATAAGCAGCAGAGTGGAGAAGTCCAGGGTCCCTCCCTCCATAGGTAAGGGGGGCGTCGCGATGATGGGGTCCCTCAAAACCGAACATGCCCTCTCTCCTCCAGGCTTTCGAGAAACCTATGGGGTAACAAAATGATGGTCAACCCTGATCTACCCCAAATGGTAAGTCAGTCGTCGCTCCCAGAGGAACAGCGTCCTCGTTCTACAAATGCTGGGTAACGTTCAGTCTCGATCTGCACGGCGGCAGTCCAAAAAAGTACATAACAGGGGGCTTCGGCCATCATTGGCGACCTAGATCTGAAAATAAGGCAACCACAGCATGATCGGAGACTCAGCAAGCTTACCACTAAACCTAGCTAGGATAGGGTATGCAAGTGGGGTCAGTCCTGTCCAATGAACTAAGCTTCTGGTCAGCTAATTTCGGGCATACTCCCTATCTCCATGGCAGTGCCACACCCTAAAACAGAAATAACCAGACTGCGCACGTATATACATCATGCATATAAAATATGAACGGGCAAATCAACAATCAATGACAGTATACAATGTGTCAAACAGATGCATGATTTCAATTTCGTCACAAGTGATCCCAATGGATTCCTGCTCGCTTATCACTCCAATTCCCATCAGGGCTCATCCAACAGTGCCACTCGCAGTGCCATAACTGCGTTTGTTACGCCTTACGTTGGCCCACCCATTACCTCTCCATTTCCCCGCGAACAACGCCTCAGGGGCTCATCCAACATGTCCACACTCCAGGTGACTCATGCCATGCCACAGTACATCATGCGCAGACGGTTTCACAATGCGTCGATCACAGAGCAGGCAGTTGTATAGATCTCACAAGTAATAAGGCATACCATCATAACAATTTGACGATCAGTCACGACCCATACTCGCCGGTTATATCACAAGTAGACCTAGTACCCTGCGCCAAAAGTTTCACGGTCCACTGGGTTCAAATTGGGTATCTCACTAATTATGGCCCTACTGCTCTCACTCATAGAACTGGGCATCAACTAATGTAGGTCCATCAAGGTGCAAGGCCTATTAAGGTAGTTCGCCCATTAAGACGTGTGAGGCCCATTAAGCCAAGTTGGGGCCCATTTAATTAAGTTTGGGCCTATTTAATTAAATTGGGCTCATTGGGTCCCAGGCCCATCAACTATTTATAAGCCCAAAATTAATTATAAGTAATTAACTAATCCAAGGCCCATTATTCTTAAAATTTCGTGTATGGCCCAAGCCCATAATTAAAGGTAAGCTTAAAAGGTCCATTATGATTCAATTGGCCCATTCAAGTCCCTAGGCCCATGTACATATTGGGTCCCTAAAATTTTTAAGTGCAAGGCCATTATTAAGGCCCATTTAATTAAATTTCGTCCATTCCCAAAGCCCATTTGAATACTTAGGCCCATTTGTCCATTTTCACTCACTTAGGCCAAAAATGGGCCCCCAAACCCATATCCATCGTAATGCCCATCATTCTAGGCGGCCCAACTTTATTACCAGCCCATTATAACATTTCCAAGGCCCAACTTCATCCCCTAATGCCCCACACGCACGGCCCAAACATTTTAGCCACTTGAGTCTAATGACCCATAAGCATAATCACAATCACTCCCCAAATCACCTTTATTAACCTCTAATACCCACCATCCACACATCATACATCAGCCTAGGTTAGGATTAGAGGATATGCTTACCTAGATGGGCTGGTGGTGGCGGCGACGACGAAATGGGGCGAATGGCCGGCGGTGAGGACGGCTGACGCGAGCTAGCCGAGAGAGAGAGAGCGACGGTGAGGACTTGGCCGGCCAATGGCGCCTCACAAGGCCACAGAAATGAGAAGAGAAAGGCGTGAAGAGACCACCAAAGAACGTCGGCGGAGGCCTGGACGGTGGTGGGCGTCGGGCCGTGACGGGGGGACGACGGCGTCGGGCGGCCGGGCCGGCTTTAGTGAATGGGAGGAGAGAGAGAGATGGTGAGCGTCGACTTCCCGGCTCTCATGCCAACGGGATGAAAGAGATGAGGGACTTACCAAGTGAGGATGGGGCAGAAGGGGGTGGCTGGTCGGCGCGGCAACGACGGGACGACGACGTTGGGCGGCTCGGGCGGACGACGGGGGAGAGAGAGCAAACCGAGAGGGAAGAGTTCGGAGAGAGAGAGGGAGGGGATGTAGCCGGCCGAAACATCAAAGGAGGGAGGAGAGAGAGAGACCATGGAGTTTATAATGCAAAAAGGACAAAAGGTAAGTGTGAGTGGAGTGGTTAGAATAGTGACCTTGATGGACTTGAATGACACTTGATTGACTTGATGATTGCATTGGAAATTGGTGCCATGATGTGATTGATTGAATGTGACATCCGATTGATGTGACAACTGATTTGAACTTGCCCTCGATTTGCGTGCCAAAATGCACCGATCGGGTCTCGAGCGCGAACGAATTTCGGACTGGAATTGGTTTCGATCTACCAAATCCATTCACAAAAATCCTAACTTATCTAATTCTAAGGACTGAGCATTTACCGGGGGCATTTCGGTAATTTTCCATTCACGTCTTTGCTTCTCGAGTGCACCGCTGTCTGCCCTTCGGGCGACGTTTCTGAACTGAATCCATTTCTTCGTTGTGTTTATCTACTGATTCGATTGTCCAATGTCGGATTTCATTTTGTGTCAATTTCATTAAACACCGACTCTGCCTCAGTCTCAGACCAACGGGCGGCTGATTGGGAAAAATTCCTCGGATAGCCTTTCCCCTTAGGTTGGTCATCCCAAGGTACTAATCCTGAGTGGTGTCGATCAGAGTGTAATAATGAAGTGTTTCCATTCATTTTAAAAATTCCGATAAATGGGTCGAATTTTCAGACTGTCACAATTCTTCCCTCCTTATAAAAAATTTCTTCCTCGAAATTTACAGTCTATAAGTCCTTACTTCAAAATAGAAATTACACTTGATCATCCAAACAATGAGGGTATTTCTTCTTCATCTCGTCTTCACTTTCCCAGGGCTCCTTCAAGTCCCATGGTGTTCCCAGATGACCTTAACCAAAGGTATCGTCTTGTTCCTGAGCACCTGCTCCTTTCTATCTTCAATTCTGACTGGCCTCTCCACGTACGAGACGCGGTCATCCATTTCGATGACTTCATGTCGAGTATATGGCCAGGATCGGCTCGTACTTCCGGAGCATCGACACGTGGAACACGTGTGATCTGCATCGTTCGGAAGGGGTGCCAGACGATAAGCCAGTGTCCCGATCTTCTCCAAAATCTCGAATGGCCCAACGAATCTGGGACTCAGCTTTCCCTTCTTGCCAAACCGAGATAATCCTCGCATCGGCGCACACCTTCAGAAAATACGTGGTTCTCCAACCTGAAACTCCAAATGGCTTACGTCTCTTATCCGCTAGCTCTTCTGTCTGCTCTGGGCAGTCCTCAGCTGTCTCTAATTACTTGACTGCCTCTTACTGACTGCTGCACTACTCCCGGGCCTGTTATACTTTTCTCGCCCATTCCTCCCAACAGATTGGCGTCCTACAGGCCCTTCCATATAATGCTTCTAACGGTGCCATCTGGATACTCTGCTGGTAGCTATTGTTGTATGCGAATTCCACTAAGTGCAATTGCTTTCCCAGCCACCTTTGAAGTCTATCACACAAGCTCTCAGCATGTCCTCTAGAGTCTGTATGGTCCTTTCCGACTGACCATCTGTCTGAGGGTGGTAGGCTGTACTGAAATCTCAACTCTGTTCCAAAGCACCCTGCAGACTCTTCCAAACGTGGCTGTGAAACGAGGGGTCCATCGATCCGAAACAATGCTTACTGGCTACTCCATGCAGTCTTACAATCTGCCTCACATACAGTTCCGCCAGTTTCTCCAATGTAGAATCCTTTCGCACTGCAATAAAATGCCAGACTTGGTCAATCTGTCCACTATCACCCAGATTGAGTCATTTCCTCTCTGACTTCTTGGCAATTCCGTACAAAATCCATGGTGATGTGCTCCCATTTCCACTCTGGGGATTTCAATGTTGCAGGCAGCCCTCCAGGCTTGCAATGTTGTGCCTTCACCTGCTGACATGTCAAGCACTTGGCTACATGTTTTAGCCACGTCTACCTTCATACCATTCCACCATAGTGCTGACATAGATTCTGGTACATTTTTCGTACTTCCGGGGTGGATACTGTGTCACGCCCCGAACCCCAATCAAGCTCGCGACATCCCGTTCATACATTTAGATTCTACTCGCGCTCGCCTGGTCCACGATACGCGACGGCCCTAGGGAAGTCTCTTCGTCGTGACCAGACGACGCGTCCTTCAATCTCATGAACCTGCGGAAGCGTGCCTCCTATCCATACATTCATACATACGATAATTGGGGTAGTACACAAAAAGGGAATACACAAATCATCAACATATACATATCAACAAGGTGTTCGGTACAGACCCCCAAGAAAGTACAAGCCACGGTCTCGACACCTACGCTCACACTATCTCCCGAAAACTAGACTAGCGTCAGCAGGACTCAGTCCTCTAGCTGCTCCTCTGGATCCTCCTCATGGTCGGTGTCCATGGCATCGTCCTCTTCGTGGCCGTCTATCTCCGAGCGCCTTGGGGACGGCAGCTCCAACATCGGTCGGGGTCGACCACCTCACCTCCATATACATCAGGTCGTAGAATCGTGGGTCGTCCTCCGTGGGTATCAGGGCATCTCTCAAGGGTCCCTCCAATCCTAACTCGTCCTCTCTATACCAGGCCTCGAACCTATAGGGAACAAGTTGGGGACCTCCCTGATCCACCCATACAAGTAGTCAGTCGTCTGAGCCACTCGTAGCAGTTTCATCGTAATGGTGGGTAACCTCGGGCTCCATCTGCACCGGCAGGCTAACGAGCATAGGGGTGCGGCCATCACTGGCGTCTGGGATCTGAAAATATGGCAACCACCGCCAGTGAGTCGAGGACTCAGCAAAGCTCACCACTAATCCTAGCGTAGGGATAGAGTATACTAGTGGTTCGGCCCTATACAGTAACTAGGGTTTTCAGATCATCTAACCGGTATCCTTACTTGTTGTAGATACCCAAACCCCACACGTATGAATGATCAAACCACACGATACAACGCAATGATAACATGCAGACGGGCAGTCAACAGGCCCTCCTAGCAATTCCAACCCAAGACAAATCTGAAGAACCTCCCAAGCCTAAATCAGCTACTTCTCCCTTTATAAGCCCTATTCAGAAATGGCAAAAGAAGCAAGGCATCACTGAGATCGAGCTACCTACACCACCAGTCTCTCAACCAATCCCGGTGTACATGTGGAATCCCAATGACTTTCCTCCATTACCCAGATCTCAGCATCCTCCCCAAGATTCATTTCCACCTCCAGAACCTTTTAAGGATCTGGACCAAAAGTATTACCATTCTCCTAAAATACCCAAGTCAGATACCATCCTGCCTTCAGGACAACATGCTGGTACAAGTCCTGTAGAAACAACCCTCAATTGGCAGTCGGAGAATGCTTTAGCCCAGAATGCTGTTATCCAAGACATTCGAACAGACGTACGAGAAATACGTACTGATGTGAAACTAATCACACGAATGATCGGAGATTTTCAAGCTAGGCTAACCTTGTTTGAACAAGGCAAGGTTCCTCACCACTATCTGGAAGACCAAACCCCAGAGATGAACAAGTTAAGGAACCAAATCAAGATGTTGCAACAACAGCTTGAAGAATCCCAGCAACCATCTCCCACTCCGTTATACAAGCCATCCACTGAACCATCACCCTTACTTTTTGGGACACCTTTCCCATATCGAAGTACTTTTACCCCGCAAACCATTTCCACTGGCTCTGCGATGTCTTCTGGGATTTCATTATTCCCTCCATCCAATTCTCTTCGCCTGAAAAGGCTTAGGGAAGAACAACTTGCGAAGAAAAGGCAAGAAGAACACCCACAGAGCAGTGCAGGACAAGAATCAGACCCTGCTAAATCAGATGAACAGAAACCATCCATCCAGATGATTTCAAGCGGAGGTAAGAACCCCATTGAAACCTTCTTGAGAGAACAAGCTCAAAAGGCCATACCCTCCATTTCAGCCATTACTTATCAGGAGACTGAATCCTCAGACTCAGAATTCTTCCGAGTCAGAACCAGACACACATTTTCCCTTACCCATCCTAATGGCCGACCCTGTTGAACCTGTTGAGAATCCAGAAGAAAACCCTTCTCCACATCCACATTCAACGTCAAGGTATTTCACCTTTGATGACCTTCCCCGTTATAAATGGCCTGATCGTCTCCAAGAATTTCATGCCTGGCTCCTTGCCAGAGAATTACAGGATCATGATATATATGCCTCTCTTTTAGACTTCACCACCAGATTCACTGGAACCCTCAAAAGATGGTGGTCTCTTGTTTCAGAACAAGACCAAGTATCATACCTGTCGAACACCTTTGAAAATGCTCTCTTTGTTATTCATACCTACTTTATTGGAGAAGTCCAAAATGAAGTAGAGCTCAAACGCAAGGAATACTTTGAAAGAAAATGTTGCTCCATCGACAAAAGAGATCTTGATAAACACTTCAAGATCATGCTGAAGCTGTTTTATGACATTGGTGGAGATGCCAATCTCAAGCCAGTTTTCATGGCCTCCTTACCAAAGGAACTTTCAGAGACAGTTGAGAAGTCTCTACATGCAGCAGGCAAGAACATACTTTCTGTCACACTGGGAGAATTACAACAAGCAGTCCACATTGCCATCGAAGAACTTTGCCACCGTCGAAAACTATTCCAGAAATACATGCAGGAAAACAAGCGTATTCAAGACGCCTGTGACAAGTCCCATTGGAAGATTAAGTGTGGTAAATCCTGTGACGGAACTTTCTGTGACTCACAGTCCAAAAAGAAGAAACACTTCCACAAGTACAAGCACGGCAAGCCCTTCAGGCAGAAGCGTAAATGGAAGTTCTTACGACGGAAGACTTCAAAATCTTCCTCTTCTGGCAAAAGTAAAACAGGTCGTTGCTTCATCTGCAACAAAAAAGGTCACTATGCCAAGAACTGTCCAAAGGCTCCGAAAGGACAGAAAATGATTAGGCAACTGGAGAAAGTTGCAGGCCTATCCCTTGAAGACGATGACATTGAGTCAGTCTTCTCTTTTGATGATGAACCAGAACCATCTACCCTTTTTGCACTAAGGCAGTATGAATCTGATTCAGATTCTGACCAGAGTTCCTCCGAAGATGAACAAGGAACCATTTTCTCATACCAAGCCTTGTCACTCCAAGGTACGGGTACTCCTAAATTCTCTCACCCGTATCTCCCTGTTCAGATACACAGTCCTCACCTACCCGAGCCTATATCACTCATAGCTCTTATTGATACTGGAGCATCAACTTCGCTCCTTGATACGAAAATCTTACCATCCAGATTTTGGAAACCCCATGTTACTAGTTTCACTGCAGCCTCCGGAGATGTTTTCTCCTCGTTTGTCAAAAGCAGACCCATAACTATTCATATAATGGAAGGCTGTGAAACCACCACTCCCATTCTTGGGAGCGGAGCACCTGATAGGGATCTTATCCTTGGTTGGGATATCCTTTCCCGACTAAAAGTCAGGATACTGCCAAAAGGAGTCAAATACAAATCTAGAGTAAAGGAGTATGTAGATACTCAAAGACTTTTTCTGATCTCTCCTACACTCCTTGATCCCATCCTCCAAAGACTCAAAACTCTGTGCGCAGAGTCCCATGAACAGTTTGCAAAAAAACATCCCAAACCACTTTGGAAGAACCCTGAATTCTTCGTCAGTCTTCCTTTCCGATCTGACAAAGAAGTAAATCCAACCCGAGCTACTCATTCAGGAATGAATCCTGAACAGCTGAGACAAGCAGAAGAAGAATGTCGTGAATTACTTGCCCAGGGACTGATAGAACCTATTGACGAAAAGAACTCACAGTGGGCTTGTGAAGCATTCTACGTCAACAAAAAAGCAGAACAGCTCAGGGGAAAGTTAAGGTTAGTGGTTAATTACCAACCATTGAACCCTTTTCTTAGGGATGATAAATTCCCTCTCCCTCATAAAAATTCCTGGTTCTCCTCCCTTTCAAATGCCAAGGTCTATTCTAAGTTTGACCTTAAATCCGGATTCTGGCAATTGGGCATAGCACCTGAAGAAAGATACAAGACTGGTTTCTGTATTCCAAATCACCACTATCAGTGGACAGTCTTGCCATTTGGGCTAAAAACAGCTCCGTCAAAATTCCAAAAGGCAATGTGCCGGATTTTCCAGCCCATTCTTTCAAAAGCCCAGATATATGTAGACGACATCCTCCTCTACAGCATGGATGAACAATCACATCTAGCCTTGCTAGAACAATTTGCCCAGATAACCCAAGAATTTGGAATCATGTTATCTGAATCCAAAATGAACCTGATGCAGAAGGAAATTGAATTCCTAGGGATGCAACTGGACGAAGGAACTTACTGTCCAAAGCCTCATATCGCCGAAGAACTTCTACGATTCCCTGATTCTAATCTCACTAGAAAAGAAGTTGAAGTTTTCTTAGGGATCGTGAACTACCTACGAGATTTTGTTCCAAAAATTGCGATATGGCTCAAGCCACTCCAGCAGATGCTGAAAAAGCATCCGCCCCCCTGGAGTAACCAACAGACCAGGTCTGTAAAGATACTAAAGGAGAAGATGCAGGACTTGCCTCCTCTGACCATCCCTTCAGATGGAAAGAGAATCCTCCAGACCGATGCCAGCGACACACATTGGGCAGCTATTCTAATTGAAGAAAAGAACGGCGTCAGAAGTATCTGCGGCTACAAAAGTGGAAGTTTCTCGCAGGCTGAACTCCACTATCATTCAACATTCAAGGAAATCCTCGCCGTCAAAAACGGTATTAAGAAATTCGAATTTCACTTAATCGGATTTCATTTCCTTGTCGAGCTGGATATGTCTTCATTTCCACAGATGCTAAAGTTTAAGCAGAAGCAGATACCCCATCCTCAACTACTCAGATGGGCCGAATGGTTTTCTAAGTATTCCTTTGATACCAAGTATCTTAAAGGAACTCAGAATGTACTTGCAGATTTTCTATCCAGGCCCAAGAAGATGGCACCTATCCGGATGTATGTCAAAAGACAATACCAAGGATTGTACGCGTATCAAACGCAAGACATACAGCGCAATTGGGTAACATTTCAGTACCCACCTGAGGTAAGAAGAATCATTGAAGAAGGAAGATTTCAGGACTTACATGGTATCCTCCAAGAATACCATCGAGAAGTCACCGAAGGATATCACGGGTTGATGTTCACAGATTTTGACACCCGTTACCCTTTCATCAAACCGTTTCGTTGGAATCCTCACCAGATCTTCCCAGAAGATCAAAAATGGTTATTTTGGTGTCTCATGCATTTTCACACAATCGCCATAGAATTTCCTACAGAAGACCTTTTCCAGGTTATCCGCCGGGCCATGAGAAATGATTACGGAGACCCAAGTAAAAAAATGTTCATTCAAATGTTGCTGTGGTTCTAGACTCTTAGTTCTTGGAACAGGATGATCACTGCTCATAATTCTTTAGGCAGACCTGAGCCTGAAAGAAACACCATCATCTTATTTCATCGACCGTGGACATTTGTCAACACATCCCGGTTTGGCGAAGTTTCTTATGAACCCCCTCTCATGGGGATGGCGACTTTCAAACCTCAGCAGAACCTGCAGACGATGATAATTGTGGAAACCCTGAACTCCAGACTTGCTGACAATCCTCTCAGATACAGGGAATTGCAACGAGACCTCTGCCAAAGAAATGGTGTAATTCCAGACAACATATGGCCAATGGATCCAAACATTCCTGTGCCATGGGAACAAAATCCTGTCCCAAATCCAAGCCCAGAGTACGCGCCAGACTCCCAAGATCCATATGCATTGGATTCTCCTCTCAGACACTTTGTCAATACTGCCGACACTACAGGACCTGCACCAGACCCAATGGCGTCCTCATCCCAAGAACCACTTTCGGTCACTCAACAGTACTGGTGGGACCAGTACCAAAGTGCCAAGGACGGACCTAGCAGCAGTAAAAGAAAGACACCCATGTCAAGCCAGTCAAGTCCATCCTCTGACAGTACCGACAATGATAATACCGAGGAAGGATTCCGCATCTCCAGCCCATGATCTCTTTATTGAGAATCATTATCATGTACAGGCATGTCGCCTAATAATTGATCAGTGTGATCTTTGTTTTTATCTCCTCCTCTTCGTCTATAAAAGAGGAAAGTTTGTAAGCCTTGAAGGCAGGTCGAGTTTCCCCTAGAGAGTTTCTGAATAATATTTCAGCTTTCTCTCCATCATGAATCTCTAAATTCTCCTCTCCCTTCGCAATGGCCTCTTAAGGTTCTTTAGGTCTTTGTGAAACCATGTCAGTATTGAGAAGCATCCTGGTAGTATCCTCTGCACTCGCCAGAAATGGATCTTGTGCATGAGAAAGGGGCTTCGGATCTCATATTTCTTAGCCTGTAATTAGGAATGCTTGAGTGCTAAAAGGCAGTCCCTTGTTTCGCCAGGAGGGCATTGTTGGGATAGCATACCTGCACTAAGTATTCTTAATTCTGTTTGATTTATGAGATTGCGAACGTCCTGACCAGTTCCCGTCTCGTGAGAGAGGCGTTATTGTTTACTTTTCATTTAAAAGTAAAAACCAAAAAAGAGAAAATAATCTGCTTGGTCCATGCTGCCGACAATTATCTTGAGTTCTTGATGTCCATTTAATTGATTGCGCACCCACATGATAACCTATCTTAGTGACTTAGGTTAAAATCAATTAAAGTTGCTCAATTAAATGTTTTTTTATGAAATGAAATAGTACCGAAAAAGCGTTAGAGTAATCTGGCATAACCAAGGCTTCGGACTTATTATCTTTGATTCGTAGAAATAAATTAGTTTTCTCGTTATTTTACTTAGGTATCTAATTGATCTACCTCAAATTGATTAGTGGCAACTCCAAGTTAAATCATTTGAATATTAAGTATTGAACTTAAGTTGCGATTAGTAGAGTTTGGGAGAACTCGAATTAGATTAGTTAATTTAATTAACTAAGTAATCCATTAGCCTAATTTTAAGTCGCAACAGTAATAAACATATTTTTCATTGACTATAAATTTCAAGCAATCATTTTTAGAAAAATGATATCCAAATCTCTCATTTTCTGGGAAATAAATGGAGCTTTGTGTTGTCTCATTAATGTCTATTTATTTAATTGGTTGCACGTTTTGTGAAGAATGCATTAGGTTTGATTATCTATCTGAACCAATGAAGCTTTTTCTAATATAGGCTTATCCATTAAATTAGCAGCAAAAGGAAAGAAAAAGGAAAAGAAAAAGGGAAGGGAAAAGGAAAGAAAAGCAAAATTCTCAATTTATTTTAAATAAAATTCATATTTTAAATTTTTTATTAATTTTTATTTTTTAAAATCTAATTTTATTTTTAAATTTTTTAAGTTTCGTCATTTTTTTATTTTTTTGTTAAATTTTTAAGCTAATTTATCAATTTACTTTAAATAAAATTTGTATTTTTAATTTCTTGTTAATTTTTTTAGTCTACTTTTTTCTTTTAATTTTTTTAAGTTTAGCCCGGCTTTTTTTAAAGCTTTTTTGCTAAATTTTTAGGCTAATTTTTCAATTTAATTTGAATAAAAATTGTATTTTAAATTTTTTGTTAATTTTCTTTTTTGAGATATACTTTTTTAATTTTTCTAAGTTTAGCTCGGCTTTTTTTTTATCTTGTTTGTTAAATTTGTAAGCTAATTCTCAAATTTACTTTTGTATCTTAAATTTTTTTTTCTTAATTTTTATTTTTTTAAATCAATTTTTTTTATTTTTTTTAAGTTTAGAAGTCCATGTAAACTTAATTTTTTAAACAATAATACCACTTAATATGAAAATTTTAATTCAAAATACCACAGATTAATTTTGGCCAGATTTTCTCGTAGGAGGCATTAAAGTGATCGTTTTGTTTTCAATTTGACACTTAAGTGATCTTGCCAAAAATTTTGTATCAAAGTGAGCACCATACACAACTTTTAACACTGATATTGTTCTTCTTCTTGGGTCATTTCTTGGTGAGCATGATCTGCCATAATCTCTTGATCCCTTCATTTATGTGCCTTGTCTGAAAGTAGCTCGAAGTTGAATATAATTCAACAAAGTCGAGAGATTAATTTTCATTAAGCGACTTACCTGATTTTGATCATGCATAACATTTTCTAGCAGTAGAAAAATTAGTCAATTTGCTTGTATATCCAATTCACGGAAGTGATCAAACCAAAGCAAAAGCACTTATTTTGATGAAAATTGGTGGCAATAAATCAAGGAAAATTATCAAAAAAATACCAAACCTAGTCTTAAATTTTTTTGGCCAATTCAATCTTAAACCTTTTGAAATTATGTTAATTTAGTTCATCCAGTCAATTTTGGCTGACCAACACTAACGTAGATGTCAATCGACATTGATTGTCCGACAATATAATATTGTAATATTTTTTGACTTATTTCTTATTTATTTCTCTCTTCTTCCTTATGAAGTGAGAAGTAGGAGCAGAGGCTGGTTTTACAAAGTTGAAGCCACAGGTGATTAGCCATCGCCTTCGATCTCTCTCTTGCATTTTTGGCCTGTAACTGCATCGTTGTCATCGGACTTTGTGATGGGGGCGAAGCTCAGTCTCGCTAGATTTGGGCTGGCAAGGCTCAGCCTCACGCAACCATAGCCGTTGTGTCTGGCAGTCGCTAGAGAGGACGAGGAAGGGGGAAAAAAAAAAAGAAGATACAAAAAATTCAAAAAGTTTTAAAATATTATGTCACCGGATGACAACCGATATTCATATCACCACCGTTCTGCGAAAATTGACCGGATGGACTGAATTAATATAATTGCAAAAAATTTAAGACTAATTGGCAAAAAGAAAAATTTATGATTGAATTAACACGATTACAATAGATTTAGTAAATTTTTGATAATTTTTTCCAATAAATCAACATAGGAGTGAAGAGACTGGTACAGGAAATAAGTAATTCCACTATATCTCAGAGCTATCACTCAACAAAATTTTACACAGATTACAATACAGGGAGTTTATGACTACTTCAGATTTATCTGTGCACAAGAGGGAATCCAATCATCCCCGCTTCTTCATCTGATTACATTTTCTTTTCTGGTACAAAAAATTGAGCAAGAAAAGGGCAGCAACAAAGAAATCTGCAATGGCCTCAAACCCTAGTGAAAGAAAAAAAATGTACCCCTGTCAATCAAGAACCAAGACCCTCTTTGAGTCCTGTCACGGCCCGATGGCGAGGTGTTTCTTATTCAGCCTCCCTTTCAGAAGCCTAATCTTCGCCTCCACCCTCGCAGTGAAACCAATCTTGGTTTCTTGTCTGGCCTTGGACCGTTCCCTCGTCCACATGAGATGGTCTCGGACATCCTTCTTGTAGTACTTGATTTCTTGGATGATGTGGTGATCCATGGGATAGAAACATCTCTGGATAGATATGTGACAGAAGTAAAGTAGGTTACAGGTAACCGTCGCCAGGAGGGTGATGGCCCAGAAACTTGCGGCAGGGGCGAGGACCTCGACAAGAATCTTGTACACATTCCCCGTGTAAATGGGAGAGAACAATCCATAGATGAAGAGGAACAGGTACCAAAACGCGATGCTTCCCCAGATGAACAGGTGTTGGATCCATGTGAAGTGGCTCATGGTGAGCGCAATCTGGCAGTTCACCACCCACACGATGCAAGTGAACATCACGGTTCCCACAGCTGTCATGTCGGCCGTTTGGCCTCCCGAGCGAAATGCTTGCTCATAGAAGAAGAGAACGTTGATGGTGAAAACAATGATGGAGGCAACGAGACCATTCACCATCCACCCAAATATCTTATACCAGTTAAAGAACAAATTTTTGGGTCCTTGCTGATATAGCGCCGGAAACTACAAAAAGTGTGGGAAAAAAAACATGAATTAGCAATCATGGAAGAGTCTCTAGGTTGAGTGTGTATCAGCTATTGCCCTTTGCTGTTCATTTTCAAAATTACCGTGGTCAAGAAATGGTTACCTGCAAGCAAATCTCGGCGGAAACATCTTGTTCGAATACTCCCAACGAAATGACGGGCAATGAAGTAACGAAGACATTGAACAATATCATGTACCAGTCGTCATAAATCGATTGCCCAGAGAAGGCCGTCACAGCTTCGAAGTAGAGGAAGGTCAAACCGAATGCTATGTTCTTGTAGATGAAGTAACATATCTGGATTAACAAAGGAGAAGAAAAAGTCAGTGAGCAGGAGACGACAGATGTCTGACACAAACACACGACCCTTGAGTTTGTTGTCCCTTGTATGCATTCTCAGCATAAATCAAGAAAGTAGGATAAAATATAAAGTCAATGAAGAAGTCGCAAAATTACCATCTGGGCTATTCTTTTGTAGCACCAGTGTCCGTGAACCACTAGGAGTTTCTCCAAAAACCGAAACTGGGCAATCGAAAAATCACTAGCCATCACAGCCTGCAAAACAGTAATGATCTCAAATTATTATGAAGATTTGTAGTCAAAAGCAGGAGATGCTCCTTAGTGTTAACCATCAAAAGATATATGTCCAACACACCCCAGTTGTCAGGGAAGGCACGATGATAGCCCTAACAAAGAGATAGGAAAAGAGTCACTAACCTGCATACCTTCCACCCCACTGATGCCTACGCCAATATCAGCTTCTTGAATCATGCCAACATCATTCGCTCCATCACCAATTGCTAATGTAGTCTTGCCGGTTCCTTCCTTCACTAACCTCGTCACCTGGAGTCAGGTTCAGACTTTCTAATATAAGTACAAAATCCCGTTTAAGTTTTACCCACCGGCATTGCAAGCCTGTCTGTATATGAAGATGCCTCTGCAACGTCGGCGGGACTACAACAATTATGAGAGGGGAAAAAAAGGTTACCAGTGCCTTCTGCTTAGGAGAGACCCGGCAGCATATGACGGATGAACAGTCAATTGCCAACCCTAAGAATTGATGCTTCATATCATCTTCAAGGGCATAGGTCAGAGTTTTTCCATCGATATCAGCGCAAAGGCAGCATGTGGATCTTTTTCTAGCTTGATCATTTGTGAAGCATTGGTGATTTGCATTATGATGTTGTCCTTCAA
>JAGVVM010011628.1:0-28567 GCA_019149425.1 Psidium friedrichsthalianum
GGAAAAAAACTAACGTCGTGTTGTTTCTTGGGAGAAATAATCAAATTAAAAGAATCGTATCTTTCCAAAAGAAAAAAACGTTGATAACTGATAACTGTTGAGCAGTTATCAGCGGTGGGCATGAGATGTGGTTCCCTACATGAGTATCCACGGTAAACCCATGCACTCCATCAACATGAGAGGCGTCTAAGGCTATTGGTGGCGGCTGCCATGAGTGACGTGTGCGTCGGTGGCATTCGTGCTGCAGATCTATGCTAGTCAGGTGAAGGGAGAGAGATCGAGGTGGGAAGAAAGAGCCGGCTTGGGTGCGTAGCACCAATCTGATTGCCCGTCGGATGATCGGATGGGACATTACATGGTTCTAAAATGTGCACACCCATAAATCTATTGGCCCTCTCAATTTTGCATTAGTAGATGGGCACCAAAAAAAAAAAAATCAAACGCTACATATTCACCTAATTCTATAAATCGTAACTTTCGTAACGCATCCTACAATACTTAAATTGAAACTGTACACCGACGCTCCGATCACACATTTTGATGATTGTCCAGATCGCTTTGTAGACACTCGAAACAATCTTCGTAGGAGAGCCTTCCATTGCACGCTGTGCAACCATAACAAGCAGAACCGCCCATCGAGTGCTGGTAGTAATAATCGTAAGCGTCGCCTTCCATCTTCTCGATCGAACTGTCGGTCACATAATCGACATTAACGCCGTAAATGCTCGAAAGATCGTATGTCTCTCCATTGCATATACATTGCACCAAGGTCGCGTCTGGAGTGCTCCTCACAAAATTGCAAATACAAGAGCAAGTAACCCCAATACTATGAATGCGATTATTGTATTAGAAGCCATATGAGAGACTTACTAAAGTGCCTCCCTATCTTAGCTTGCATTCCAAATGAAAAACTCCGAAGTGGTCAGCTAGCTATTTGGAGACTCAAGAAAAATACAGAATAAGTCCAATTTTCAGTGTTAATTCGTCGAGGCAACAATTTCGTTCCATCTCAATTTGTTTTTTGTTTTTTGTTTCTGTTTTTTGACGTGCAGTCTCCTTTTAATTATGTGCATTAAGCAGAGACATGTACTCTCAACTGTCCTTTTCGTTATATGATTTGGACTGTTCAATTTCCTTGGAACTGTCACCACGAAGCTAACACCGAAGGCAATTCCTTTGTTTGATCGAAATGTTCCCTCCTTCTAATGTTCGGCAGCAGCCGGGCGACCCATCCTCAAGCACATCGCCTGCCGTGGCTGCCGCACCCAGCGGCGGGATTCCTCCCTTCCCCTTGGTTGACGCAGATCAGATGCGGCCAAATAGGTCTGGCCAATCAATCTGGGCTAAGCGTCTAAAATTCATACGTGGATGTTCATCAAATTGAATAATCAAAGAGGACTAATGCACAGGAGAAGTCAACTTTCTTCATATAGAAAAGGGAAAAAAAAGGGGCCAAAAAACTCAAGTTATGTTCACGAGAAAGAGCATGGTTCTAAGGTAAAATTAAAAACTGGAGAGTTGAACTAGTGGAACTGGTTCTATTTCAAGTTTTAGAATAATATGGTAAGTTCCAAGTTCTAGGACCTGTAACCTAAAACCTAGAAAAGTCTTCCTGATTTTCTTGTCCTATATTTTTTGCGCGATCATGTTGTATTTTATGGTGTCTGATGACGAGTGTGTATTTGAAACTACTAATTTGAAGTTCCATTTTTTGACGATATTCATAACTGAAACTTAAACTTTGTAAAAAAAAATTTTCTCTTCATGATCTAATATGCATTGTGTAATTGAATGGTAGCAATGATGGTCATTAAAGGTGATGATTCACTACAATCTTCAAGTAAGAATACATGTGAAACCTAGGTAGACACGAGAATTGATCCTAGAGCATGTTATAGGGTCGATTCTAAGTTCTAAGGTATGCAACGTATGTTTTAAGTTTCCAAAATCGAAATACTAGTTTCGATGGGTAGGTTTCAAGTTCTAGATGAAATCGGAAACTACTCACCCGTAACTTTCACCTTGAACTATATTCTATGACATAAAAATTTTAAACTTGTACTTGTATGACATATTTACGCTCCATCAAATTTATGTCGAAAAAATCTGTCTATATGGATGACGGAAAGTGAACGCTATTGACATTGTGCCCTCATTGCTTACATAAAATAAAAATGACAATGTTTTGATTGAAATATCATTGACGGAACCCTTGTACAAGTTTGGAATTCTTGATGTGACAAGCAAAAGTTTAGGGTAAATATGTCACGATGGGCGTAATTTGAGGATTTTGATGTAAAAAAAAAGATTTCGGGACAAAGGTGTGGCGGGATTTGTGTGAATTGGCATTGCTAATGTAAAGCATGTGAATCATGCCAATGACACAATTGCAAAGCATGTAATGCTAAGCACCAAGATATTGTACTAATTACTCCAACCACATGACCACCTCCCATTTAATTTTCTTTTTGAAGCCGACATAAATTAGTAAGTGCAACAAAGAAACAGAAAAAACTACACCGTTTTACCTATTCTACGAATGCTTAATTCTCACATCGTATGCGACAATTCTTAACTGAAACTATTCGCCGATGCTCATGTTAGCACATTTTCTTGACTGTGTAAGGACCAATTTGCCGACATCGGTAACAATCTTCGTTCATGAGCCCTTCATGGCATGCCACATGAACGTAACAAGTAAAATCCCCATCATGTAGGTAGTAATAATCAAAATTATTGTTTGTTGGAACAATTCTCGAGTCCAACTCCAATTTCATCTATCGATCCCGCTCAATCATCACTCGTGCAAGCGAAAACGAATTCTGGACATAACTTAATTCACTGGGTCCAAAGTTGAAGTTGTCGGTTGAGTGGTTGTCAACTGCCTAGCGACCGTAGGCTGTTGTGGTCGATTTCCATCGTTGTCGGATGATCTTCCAAGGTGGCTAATTCAGCTTCCAAGCTGGTGGATGAATTTGAGAATATCATAGTAGTTACTATGCATTTGGTCTTAGTTAAATGTACTTAGTCCTAGTCAATAAGCGTCTTAATTAGCATTGTCTATTACAAGTCTTATTTTAGAGTTAATATAATAAAAAATGCCAAACTAAATTAATACCATCAAAAATCTAAAACCGGTAAACTTGTTCAATTTGTCACAGGCGTACCACTTTGAGATTTTTTGTGGTTAAAAAAATTGTTTGAGGCATATTTGTAGCAAGTGTACTAGTTTGGGAATTTTTGTTAGTCAAAAAATTAATTTGGGTAAACTTGTTAAAATATACTTGTTTAGGAATTTTCGCGGTATTAACCCTTAGTTTTTATGAGTATTTAGTGTATTGTTGGTTAAAATTTTTAGTTTTTATGAGTCTTTTAAGTGTGCTGACAGTTTCACGTCATAATTAAGTAACAATCCAAGAGTCATTTTGGTTCTAGAATTCTAAGAGTCATTTTTGTTTTCTTAGTAAAGTTCCTCTATATATAGATGTGCAATCTCATTTGTACGGAAAGACTTGAAAATGATGAGTACATGAGATCTTTCACAGGGAGCTCTTGGCCTTTTTCCGCTCAATCGCCTTACATGACTTTGAAATTAGATATGAATCCGGACATTTGAATTCCTCAACCTGCTAGCACTAGATCTGCTTCTGCTGATGATTCTTGGAAGAGTTTTTAATGACTCAAGAAATACAAGCGTAGGCTTAACCGAGTTTATAATTAGGCTGTGGACTTACTTACTTCGGGCAAGCTTATGAGCTTTATAGTAAGCAGACGAGGAATTGAGATAGTATCTATCTTTGGTTCTTGATTCAATCTCATTAGTAGTGAACCAAAAGTTCTTTCTGCCTTGTTGGTAAACTTTATCTATTCCATTAAACCCTCTTCAATATACTTAGCTCATAAAATGAATTTCATAATCTCTTAATCCTATCATGCATCAAGTTTGTATCAAATTTCTTCGTTCCCCATCTGTTATTCTCGTCCATAAAAAGAAAAGATGCCATATTAAACTAGGGAGGTACCTTCTTATGTTTCCTTTGATCACCAATGGAACATTTCGAAAGTCTATTTGTATACAAGAGGAAAATTTTCAAATAATGGCTCGAAGTGACGTCATTTTCTCAAAAAAAAAAAATTTAGAGTGAATCTTGTTTCAAATAATAGCTTGAAATGTCCAAGTAAGTCTCCAATAAGAGTCTGATCTCGTTGACCGACAAATATTCATCGGCCAGTGAGCAATCTAGCACTTTTGTCTGAAAAACAACATGAATGAAAAATTAAAATCCCTAAAATTCAGAAAACCCAAGTTAGATTTTTTTTTTTTTCTCTTCTTTCTTTCTCATTGTCTACGTTACCTTTATCATGCACTATTTATTACTTTTAGAATATGGAGTAAAGATTTTTCTCTTGTTTCCTTTTACGGGGATGTGTTGGACAGTTCGGACAGGGATTCGCTGAAATCCAGATCGAAGTGGTCCAAAAGGTTTCCCTTAAGGTCACAAAGACCGGGGCGACTCAGTCAGCAGACAAGTGCAAAATCCCAAAATTTTCTGAAAAAGCGAAGAAGAATTGGATCACATTCTCGGCAGCGGATCAAATTGTCAAGAATGATGACTTTTAGAATTTTAATTTCTCATTCATATATATATTTTTGGGACAAAAGTGCCCATGTTCCGATCACCAGAAAAAAAATCACTTGTCTGTTGACCGACCAACATTTGATCGATCAAAGAGGTCAACCCTTAGTTGAGACCGATTTAGCTATTTCAGATGCTATTTGAAGCAAAATCTACTCCGAAATTTTTTTTTTATATAGACAAAATGGCCTCACTTCGGGCTCATTTGAAAGTTTGTCTATATTAGATGGATGTTCGATATTATCTATAACCTACTTTAAGTATATGCATTAAGCAGCGTCGTTTAACTGTCTTTTTCATTAGGATAATTATTTGGACCTTTCTGTTTTCTAGGTAATATCTCCATTAAGCTACCCAGGAGGCTACCCAGGAGGCACTTCCCTTAGTTTCATCGAAATATTTCCGAAGGGTATATGTAATTTCAATTTGATTTATAGCGTAACTGGTAATAGTTAATTACATGGTTTTGCTCCTGTCTCGTTTGATAGACGCCATTGTTTAAAGACATCACATGGTTTTGCTCCTGTCTCGTTTCGCAATATCCCTTTCAGAGCTAGTAAGATTTATCTAATTAATTATGACGTGAGAGAAGAGGTGACGATATGGTGTTGATCGACGATATGATTTTAGTATCCGTCTTATAAAATTGCAAGTAGAAATATTGTAATGTCGTACCTTAACAATTGGTGAGCGTAGAGGTGAGCGGTCCCGGAGTGAGTAGGTTCTAGACTTGAAAATTGGCCGACTCCTCTTCTTTTTTCTGTTCTTCCTAGAGAGCGTTGCTCGAGATTTCGTTTGTTCAATCACACAACCTCCGAAGAACCTCTGTATATGTTAGAAATCGGAGAGATGGAGCTCGAGCGTCTTCGATTCTTCTTGTGTGGCCAAACGACCGATCTACAAACGGCTTGCGAGCTTCCACTGGCCGATTTGCGTCGAGGAACTATGAAGAAGTTGGCAAAGCAAAGCAGAGAGAGAGAGATATGTGGCAACCACAAGAATAAAAGATGCAAGGCAAAAGTAAAACGTGAGAATAAGGATTTCTTGGTCCGGTTCCGCATCTTGGTTTCAGTGTAAAACCTAGAACTGAAATTAGACCAGAACCAGCCAAGTGTGGTTGGTCCAGTCCAGTTCCAAGTTCTACTCTGTACCGATGCTTTACCTCCAAAGGAGTGGTCATTTTTCTAATTATCATGTATTTAGCCAAGCAATTAAACACTTGCTTCGAACGCGACAAATCTCGTGATCAAATCACAACGTTCTATGCTCAGGTAACCTCGTCAGTGGAGCCCCGTGCGATGCACATGATCATAACAAATTTTGCGTGCGTCTAGGAAAGTTAGTCGAGCCAGGAATTTGAATACCCACAATTTTTTTTCTTAAAAAAAAAAAGATAAAAGGAGGGGGGGAAAATTTCACATTATCGCTCGATCGATCGTGAGAGAGAGAGAGAGGGGGAGGAGGACCCATTCTTCATCCATTAAGAAAAGGAAGAAGAAGAAGAAGAAGAAGCTGCTTACAGGAGACGTCCATGCACAAATCAGACGAGAAGCAAAACCAAGACCCCCGAACCCTTAAAGGTCGTATCGATAGGATCGGGCTTCTCTAAGTCCCAGAGTTAGAAGAAACTTCGTCGAACGAGATGTTTGATTGGTGCCGCCAACATTTACTTTTGATTTTATTTGCACGCGAGTGATCGTCGCAACCTGCCAGTCAGATTAGGTGGAAACACAGCTAATCTCAGCATGCGCATTAGGTCGCGGCGGGACGTTCGGCCAAGTCGGCCAAAGGCCAGACAACACTGCAACATCTACCGAAACGAAAATCGTTTGGATAAACGGGTCGGCATGAATTTCTTCTTGGTGGCTTACGGACACGCATGACAACGCTTCTGCTTCGGAAATCAACTTCCGATCAGAAGTTGATTTTTCCACTTCTATTTAGAAGCGGAAATTAATTTTTCTACTTATATTCTAGAAGTTGATTTCTCATCAGATAAATCCGTTTGATAATGGCTAAAAATCTTCGCCTCCAAAATATTATCAATATAAAATCTTTTATGAAAAATTATTGTTGGTAGCCGAAAAATTTATACTTCATTTTTAAGTTCCTTTAAAAAATGATTATTTATTTTTTACTCTAGCAGTCAAAGACGGCAACTCGGCGATGGCGGCGGGTAGGGTATGGTCAACGATTGGTGGTGGGGGGCAATGATGGTTGATAGTTGGCGGCGGCGGCTGACGATGGTGGTGGTTGGCGATTAGTGGCGAGGGGCTGCTGTCGCAAGTGATTGTGGATGGCGGAGGGTGGCGGTGATGGGTGGTGACGGTCAACAATTGGCGGTGGCTGGCAGAGGTCGGTGGTGGGCAATGGTTGGCAAGTGGCGGTGGTTGCGAGTGGTGGTGGGCGATGGCGGACGGTGGCCAACGATGGGCAACGACGGAGGTTGGCGGCAGGTGAAGGCAGGTGTGGTTGAAAAGAGGGTGAGGGAACAATGAAAAAGGATGAGGCAGGAAGTACTTATCGAGTTAAGAAGCAATTTTTTTTTAACTTTTCAAATTGAGGGAAAAATAATTTCAGAAGTAAAAATCTACTTTAGAAGTAGCAATTTCTTTCAAAAGTAAAAAATTTTATCAAACAAATTTCTACTTCGGAAGTTAAATTACCAAACGGATTTCTACTCCATAAGCACTTCTAGAGCAGAAATCCACTTCTAGAAGTGTTACCATGCGCACACTATACTTCTTTTGTTGGGCAGGGATTTCTTGGGGGTTAGAAGGATATGGCTGACTTTATCGTCTCGGCGAGGGTTTCAGTGAAGCCTGTCGACGGGGGCCCAAAGCCACCACCGATCAATACGGGCTCCGGACCTCAAATCAACAACCACCCTGGCATGACCATGGCAAAGAGCAAGCTGTGATCCCGGCACCGATCAATACGGGCCTGCAACGAATATGCTACTTGTTTGTTGATAGGTCACATGCCGTGAGTCCGTTAATCAGTCAATCAGTCTCGTACCATTTGTCTAATTCAGATATGTAGGCAGCATACATGTCCGAACTTATTTTCCTACGGTATGTCGATCTACATCGTAGCACCGTCTACGTTGCAGTTCCTGATGCAGCGATCCACGTCGTTCGTTCGTTCTTGGTCGGTGATGCAATAACAAAGAGCAAAACATTCTCATTTTCTCCGACTTGTCGGCCCGAGTGGGTCTGTGTAACCTCATATTACGAAGTTAGCTTTCTTAACAACATGCGGTCAAACTCATTAACCAAAAACCTAAGATATCAAGAAGTCGGTCTGGTATATATGGATGTCAAAAAGCTCACAACCTCAAACAAACAAGCACATTTCTCCTTAACATGCAATTACTATGCTGCCTACAGATTGCTTTGCTTTTATCACTTAGTTTCGTGCTTGAATTAGCGGAACTCAAATCATTTTCGACCCGCCACAGGTACACCAAGACAAGTCTCACTTGCCCCCGATGTGACACAAGCTCACCATATCAATGACATTAGCACGACAGAGAGACTCTGTAGGGAATAACAAAAATATGAGTCTGAAACAAAAGAGAGGAGACAAAATCCACTCGTGAAAGCAGGAGAAACAACCCCATGCTCCCTGTCATCTCAAGAGAATCCTTGAAATTACTGCTGTCTACAGAGACATGGATCAGAAAAGCGAGTTTATGGCGCTCAACATCAGATAGTGATTCCTAGAGGACAACAATCTCATTCTTAATGGTCAACCTGATACAAATCCACATGGAAACGAAAAGAAAAAGATGCAGATAGTGATTCCTAGAGGACAGCAATTCTCATTCTTAATGGTCAACCTGATACAAATCCACATGAAACAAAAAGAAGTAAGATGAGAATGCACCAAACTTACACTGTTGCCCATGGCTACATCGTCTCTTTCAGGTTATCTCTTTGCTTTACCGGCAAAATAGTTTAGTGCCAGCCTAGAAAACCGAGCGAGGGTTAAAAGCATCCCCAGGAGTGATCTACCCTTAACTATTCCCAAGCGTAGCCCTTTTGCAGTTCTAGCTAATGCTAGTCCTTTAGGCTCGGTTTCTTGCCTCGGTATCCCCTGCAATAAGGCTAATCAAGTAAAAAACTAAGTAAAACTCGATGATCCCAGGCAAAAGAAAAGGAAAAGGAAAATGGCCATAAAAAAAAATCCAGAGAAAAGCTTTGGGAGGAGAAAACCTGGCCGGGCCATGTTCGTCAACTGGCGCAATCTCTCCTCAGCTATGCGAACAGCTCGAGTGGAACTCCTTACACCTTGAGTTATGTCCTGGCTGGGGAAGTTTCAAGAAGGTGAAGTTATATCCTGTAAGATGGATGTTTGAGTTGTATTACAGAAAAGAAAAAAAATAGAACACCAATTGCACACCCCAGATCGCTAAGTTCCATTGTCAGGTCACTGATTTCCATCCCGGATAATCGAACAGCGGCCATTGTGTCAGGAAGCTCCTCTCTAGTCACATCCATCAGCTTCTCCAATGATTCAGCTGCCTCTTGAGAGCCTCCAGGAAAGAAAAATGGACAAGGAGGGAAAAATGACACAAAATTTGATACATCAACAGAAACCAAGTCAAACATGGCATCAATACAATGTACTCATTACAGCGAGCGAGGTCTATATCATACCAGAAGAGTAGGAATTGCAGAACAAAAGAGCCATGTTGCAGAAACAGCAGCCTGCAGAAAAGAATAGGTACCCTTTAGCATCAAATTGTAGCCTAGAAAGTAACGTTCGAAGTAACATCAATTAGCAGAAGATACAAGTTCCTATAGTGATACTCGATTCCCGTAATGTGTCTCACATACTACTCATAATACTACACCAGAAATCAACGAAGGTAGAAAGGCAAAGAAAACTCTCAAATATCTGAATTTTTGTGGGAGATCAATGTTACACGAGGTTAAATGCATATAAATAGATTGGTCTTTTTCTTAAGACACATTAGGGGGCATTTAATAAGTCACTGCCACACACCTCCATGCATCAACAGGATATATACATCTGATATCATGATCTACAAGTATACTAGTATATTACAACATGCTACTGATGTCTCTCATTTCAAGTCCTTCAAGAATTAAAACTATATGCCCTTACAAGTATTCCACTGTAATGGTTGTGGTATGATGAACTTTCTGTTTCATTACCAAGAAACTTCACCGGTGTCTCAATGCACAATCCCACCAAATCCTGTACAGCTTACAACTGCTCAATATCCCAATGTCGAAATAACATTACAGAAGAAGCGACCACAGCTAGTATGATCAACCTTGTGAGCTGTAATGTGGACCAAGGTCACCTGAAAGCTATCAGTTATAAAGAAATTTAAGAAAACACTGTCCAGTAGAACTAGGATTCTGCACATCCAGTTGGTCAAACAAAACTGAGAACAAAAAGGCCAGCTCAGAGTCAGCGGGTCGTGGCGTATAAATCCAATTTTTTACTGTGATAGGAGAGTGAAAAAAAAAAAAAATTACAAAGGCTCAGTAAAGGAAGACAACAAGCCACCGAAAAAGGTATGTGCGTCTTGTTCGGTAATCAAGGGATGAAATGTCCCATGATGGTCGACCATGCGTTTTCCTGACTCATTGATGACATCTCAAGAGATCTAATATAGTCTCAGGCTAAGATAAAACAAGAGCAGACATTGTAACCAGAGGAGAACTCTACGCGTAGAGAAATTTCACTTGTCTTCGATCTTGTTCAGACCTTTCTTTTCCTTTCCATTTGACAAACACAAACCTGCAGCCATGACTACTACATAGTGGTTCACGCAAAAATTTGCCCATGAGAAGTAACATTTGCATTGCTGTGTCTCACTTAACAAGTGGCTGACCTGGGATGTTTCCCTTGACTTCTTTACATTACACAGTTTATCCAACACAGATCGCATTACTGGATTCCAGAAGAACAGAAAGATAGGGGAGCTATATACCAAGAAACAGCTTGACTTGAATTTTGAAATTTTCAAAGTGAAGAACATCTTTCACCAAATTTCAAATGTCCCCTTCTTCCTCCCGAGAGCCACAAAGGGTAAAGAAGAAAAAGTTGGGGGATTAAAGTCAAGTGAACCTTAATCCCTCCAATTTTGGCCACACAGGATAGGGTTAACGTCTGTCACAGCTTCCCGTAATACATTTTCATGCAGTTCAGGTCAAAAAAATACTGCGAAACAAACTCGATGGCTTGATTCGGGCTTGTAATCCGATGTGATCACCAAAAGTTGCTGATTCACAGCATAACACACACCTCATGTGGCGGAATGCAAACTTCCATTGAGGGCGAGGAAAAAAAAAACTAAGATTTTGCTAGACGGAGCTTCGGGCCGAGATGTAGAAATTCAACATGGTCAGGTTCCGGCGACAAATATTGCATTTGGGTGTAGACAAAAGAGTAACAGCTACAAAATTCAAGAATCAACGTAAAATGGAAAATCTAGTATCATCTAATTTCCCCTAATTTTCCTTGAAACCCCGACATGTAACAACAATTCTGTGCAACGCAAATTTATTCTTCTTTGAACCGGGCAGCATCAGTAATCAATCGTGAAAGTCAGCAATAAGCAAGGAAAGATAAAACGATAATCAGCAGCGCTTAAATGACTGAATCGCGAAACAGAGGAGAGTGGAAGGGAGAGAGAGAGAGTACCGCACAAGCGATCACGTTCAGCATGAGAACATGTCGTTGAGTAAGGTTCCACTGAGAGAGCTGAAGCGCGGTGGAGGACGACCCGACGGACGACGTGTACTGCGACGAGACCGACGGCCCGGAATCCGCCTCCTCCGCGGCCACTGCGCCGTACACAGACTGTACGGACAGCGAAAGGGACCGGCGAGGTCGCCGCCGCGGCAGCTGCCGGAGAACCGGCTGCGGACGGCCCGGAAGCGATGGTGGGGTGGATTCATGACTGGAGCTCAAATGGGTCGACGCATTCGATGCTTGCAATTTCGCCGCACAATACATTCTCTCTCTCTCTCAAGGTGTTGCCTCGCCAAATCCGACCGCTGCACACAGTGACGAGGGGAAGGAAGGTTTCGCATCTCCATTCTTTCGCTCTCGTTTTTTTAATTGTTATTTTTCTAGAAAAATTATTATCGCTTCAAAAAAATATATTCATTTAAGTTTATTCTTTTGTAAGAAAATGCTAATTATATATATAGTTATATACCATTTTCAAATTCAAAGGATCAAATTACTCTACTTTTTTAGAATGAAAAAACTATCAATATTATATATCCTTCATATATATGTTATATTTGTTGCTAAAATATAACAAATAAGTGGATATACCATATTTATAGGACATATACCTCTTTTCGTGACATCATACGTTTTGGACATTTGCTTCCCTTCACACGGTAAGCCATAGTTTTTGGGACATAATTTTTAGAAAATCACAGAATATATAATGTCGTCTTAGATCTTTTGATAAATATGTGAAGTAATCCTTAGATTATATGAACTTATTCAATGTTGTTTCTTAACTTGAATTGATGGAATGATAATATTAACTATTTTCATATAGTTTAGGACTAAATTGAATATGTACAAAACATGCAAGGATCACACTGAATAAATTAAAAATCAGGAACGACATTGCACATTGAGTTAAAATTCATGGGGTACATTGAATTCAAGGACAAAAATGCTCGTTAAACAACCAAAGTTAAGTTCAGAGATTATTTTGCCATTTTTCCTAAAATATTTTTTTAAGTAAATATCGTTCTTGCACTATTTTTGATTTCTATTCCTGCAATTATACACGTAGCACTTAAGGATGTTTAACTTCATTGAGATAATTATTCGTTTTAGATATTGTAGATGCATAGTATTTTTCTCCATATTCATATGAAAACTTACCTCTATCAAAATAGTACATTTATAGGCATATATTTGCATAGTTAATGGTAGTTTTGAGATCACAAAGTAAAATTTCAAGGACGATATTGCACGTTAAACAACCAAAGTTCAGAGATTATTTTTGCCATTTTCCCCTAAAATATTTTTTTAAGCAAATATCGTTCTTGTAGTATTTTTGCTTTCTATTCCTGCAATTATCCACGTAGCACTTTAGGATGTTTAACTTCATTGAGATAATTATTTGTTTTAGATATTGTAGATACATAATTTTTTTTCCATATTCATATGAAAAAGTACCTCTATCACAATAGTACATTTATAGACATATTTTTGCATAGTTAATGGTAGTTTCGATTGCATTTGCTTTTGCTTTAGCTTGTTTGTTATGCTACTTTAAATGCTCTTTAATCTCCAATCTACGGCAAAAGTATTCCACAAAACGCACCGTTATTTGCTTTATTAGCCGGAAAACTCGCATCTCTTCAAAACATGATATTAGCTTCTAACACTATAAATAAATAGTAAGCTTTTAATGTTTGCCCTTACAACAAAAAATGGCCGAGTCTTTGTAGTTGACATGATGTCAATCAAGATGAGTCTGCAGCTTGGTGTCAAGTACGATTTGATCGTCGACGGCCGAGATTGTCAATGACCATAGAACGCAACCATCAATGGCGATTGATCGATTCACTAAGTGTTAGATGTGGAATGAAGAACGACTAAAGTGAAGATGCCGATTAAAGATAAAGGTACCGAGTGACAGTTAAGTCAATGGCATCCAAAAAATTGCAACGCTCGTAGATAAGATCGATGCGTGATTATGGATTGCACTTATAAGCAATTACGCGAGTAGACAACAAAAGCTAATATGTGTGTATTATAAAAGGATCAACAATCGTCAACACAAGTTATGTATTTTGCTAGTTTTAGTTGATCATACATATCGATTAGGATAATGTCAAAAAAGTCCTAAACCTTTTTATAATTGTCGATTAGTCCTAAACCTTTGAAATTTTGCCACCTTAGTTCTAAAACATATATTGTGATAATTGATCAAAAGGACTAAATTGACAAATCATTAAAAATTTCAGGACTAAATTCGCAAACCGTCAAAAAGTTTAAGATAAATTGACATAATTGAAAGGTTTATGATTGAATTGGCAAATTATTAAAAAGTTTAAGACTTCTTCGATAATTTTCCCTTATTTTAGCTTCCCGTACTTGCATTTATTTCCTTTAGATCTAGTTGCTCTCAATCCTTGTAACACAATTCAATTCCTATTCGAAGCGCCACTGAACTCGATCTCGATAAAAAAAAAATCAAAGATCAATTTTTGGTGAATGGTATTTCACTCATTTCTAGTAAGCAGATTGCTTGAACAGGCCCCTCTTTTGGAGCAATACGTTAGAAAAGAACCATGCCTTTTCGTACCTTTAGTAATCTTTTTCTTTATTATCTAATTTGTGATTCCTCCTGTTTGTCCGGTTAAACGGTGCAATTGAAATTCTCCTCCTACAACTTCCATTCCAGTGCAACGGCATGCAATCATTACTAGTTGTGTGGAACATGTCTTCAAAGTACGTTCATTTTTAAGGAAAATGGTTTAATCTTCTGATAGTTAGTTAAACACTTAATTGTCAATTTAGGTGTCGTGTCATCGGACCACATTGGGCACGAAGATAAACCCGATTCGGATGCAATAACTCGAAACCATGGATTTAGGACAGTAAGGCTTTAAGCCTTACTGTCCTAAATCCATGGTTTCGAGTTATTGCATCCGAATCGGGTTTATCTTCGTGCCCAATGTGGTCCGATGACACGGACACCTAAATTGACAATTAAGTGTTTAACTAACTATCAGAAGATTAAACCATTTTTCTTAAAAATGAACGTACTTTGAAGACATGTTTCTACACAACTAGTAATGATTGCATGCCGTTGCACTGGAATGGAAGTTGTAGGAGGAGAATTTCAATTGCACCGTTTAACCGGACAAACAGGAGGAATCACAAATTAGATAATAAAAGAAAACAGATTACTAAAGGCACGAAAAGGCATGGTTCTTTTCTAACGTATTGCTCCCAAAAGAGGGGCCTGTTCAAGCAATCTGCTTACTAGAAATGAGTGAAATACCATTCACCAAAAATTGATCTTTGATTTTTTTTTATCGAGATCGAGTTCAGTGGCGCTTCGAATAGGAATTGAATTGTGTTACAAGGATTGAGAACAACTAGATCTAAAAGGAAAATAAATGCAAGTACGGGAAGCTAAAATAAGGGAAAATTATCGAAGAAGTCTTAAACTTTTAATGATTTGCCAATTCAATCATAAACCTTTCAATTGTGTCAATTTAGTCTTAAACTTTTTGACGGTTTGCGAATTTAGTCCTGAAATTTTTGATGATTTGTCAATTTAGTCCTTTTGATCAATTATCACAATATATGTTTAGAACTAAAGTGGCAAAATTTCAAAAGGTTTATGACTAATCGACAAATCATAAAAAGGTTTAGGACTTTTTTGACATTATCCTAACCGATATGTATGATCAACTAAAACTAGCAAAATACATAAATTGTGTTGATGATTGTTGATCCTTTTATAATACACACATATTAGCTTTTGTTGTCTACTCGGCGTAATTGCTTATAAGTGCAATCCATAATCACGCATCGATCTTATCTACGAGCGGTTGCAATTTTTGGACCATTGACTTAACTGTCACTCGGTACCTTTATCTTTAATCGGCATCTTCACTTTAGTCGTTCTTCATTCCACATCTAACACTTAGTGAATCGATCAATCGCCATTGATGGTTGCGTTCTATGGTCATTGACAATCTCGGTCGTCGATGATCAAATCGTACTTGACACCAAGCTGCAGACTCATCTTGATTGACATCATGTCAACTACAAAGACTCGGCCATTTTTTGTTGTAAGGGCAAACATTAAAAGCTTACTATTTATTTGTGGTGTTAGAAGCTAATATCATGTTTTGAAGAGATGCGACTTTTCCGGCTAATAAAGCAAATAACGGTGCGTTTTGTGGAATACTTTTGCCGTAGATTGGAGATTAAAGAGCATTTAAAGTAGCATAACAAACAAGCTAAAGCAAAAGCAAATGCAATCGAAACTACCATTAACTATGCAAAAATATGTCTATAAATGTACTATTGTGATAGAGGTACTTTTTCATATGAATATGGAAAAAAAATTATGTATCTACAATATCTAAAACAAATAATTATCTCAATGAAGTTAAACATCCTAAAGTGCTACGTGTATAATTGCAGGAATAGAAATCAAAAATAGTACAAGAATGATATTTACTTAAAAAAATATTTTAGGGGAAAATGGCAAAAATAATCTCTGAACTTTGGTTGTTTAACGTGCAATATCGTCCTTGAAATTTTACTTTGTGATCTCAAAACTACCATTAACTATGCAAATATATGCCTATAAATGTACTATTTTGATAGAGGTGATTTTTCATATGAATATGGAGAAAAATACTATGCATCTACAATATCTAAAACAAATAATTATCTCAATGAAGTTAAACATCCTTAAGTGCTACGTGTATAATTGCAGGAATAGAAATCAAAATAGTGCAAGAACGATATTTACTTAAAAAAATATTTTAGGAAAAAATGGCAAAAATAATCTCTGAACTTAACTTTGGTTGTTTAACGAGCATTTTTGTCCTTGAATTCAATGTACCCCATGAATTTTAACTCAATGTGCAATGTCGTTCCTGATTTTTAATTTATTCAGTGTGATCCTTGCATGTTTTGTACATATTCAATTTAGTCCTAAACTATATGAAAATAGTTAATATTATCATTCCATCAATTCAAGTTAAGAAACAACATTGAATAAGTTCATATAATCTAAGGATTACTTCGACATATTTATCAAAAGATCTAAGACGACATTATATATTCTGTGATTTTCTAAAAAATTATGTCCCAAAAACTATGGCTTACCGTGTGAAGGGAAGCAAATGTCCAAAACGTATGATGTCACGAAAAGAGGTATATGTCCTATAAATATGGTATATCCACTTATTTGTTATATTTTAGCAACAAATATAACATATATATGAAGGATATATAATATTGATAGTTTTTTTCATTCTAAAAAAGTAGAGTAATTTGATCCTTTGAATTGAAAATGGTATATAACTATATAATAATTAGCATTTTCTTACAAAAGAATAAACTTAAATGAATAATATTTTTTGAAGCGATAATAATTTTTCTAGAAAAATAACAATTAAAAAAACGAGAGTGAAAGAATGGAGATGCGAAACCTTCCTTCCCTCGTCACTGTGTGCAGCGGTCGGATTTGGCGAGGCGACACCTTGAGAGAGAGAGAGAATGTATTGTGCGGCGAAATTGCAAGCATCGAATGCGTCGACCCATTTGAGCTCCAGTCATGAATCCACCCCACCATCGCTTCCGGGCCGTCCGCAGCCGGTTCTCCGGCAGCTGCCGCGGCGGCGACCTCGCCGGTCCCTTTCGCTGTCCGTACAGTCTGTGTACGGCGCAGTGGCCGCGGAGGAGGCGGATTCCGGGCCGTCGGTCTCGTCGCAGTACACGTCGTCCGTCGGGTCGTCCTCCACCGCGCTTCAGCTCTCTCAGTGGAACCTTACTCAACGACATGTTCTCATGCTGAACGTGATCGCTTGTGCGGTACTCTCTCTCTCTCCCTTCCACTCTCCTCTGTTTCGCGATTCAGTCATTTAAGCGCTGCTGATTATCGTTTTATCTTTCCTTGCTTATTGCTGACTTTCACGATTGATTACTGATGCTGCCCGGTTCAAAGAAGAATAAATTTGCGTTGCACAGAATTGTTGTTACATGTCGGGGTTTCAAGGAAAATTAGGGGAAATTAGATGATACTAGATTTTCCATTTTACGTTGATTCTTGAATTTTGTAGCTGTTACTCTTTTGTCTACACCCAAATGCAATATTTGTCGCCGGAACCTGACCATGTTGAATTTCTACATCTCGGCCCGAAGCTCCGTCTAGCAAAATCTTAGTTTTTTTTCCTCGCCCTCAATGGAAGTTTGCATTCCGCCACATGAGGTGTGTGTTATGCTGTGAATCAGCAACTTTTGGTGATCACATCGGATTACAAGCCCGAATCAAGCCATCGAGTTTGTTTCGCAGTATTTTTTTGACCTGAACTGCATGAAAATGTATTACGGGAAGCTGTGACAGACGTTAACCCTATCCTGTGTGGCCAAAATTGGAGGGATTAAGGTTCACTTGACTTTAATCCCCCAACTTTTTCTTCTTTACCCTTTGTGGCTCTCGGGAGGAAGAAGGGGACATTTGAAATTTGGTGAAAGATGTTCTTCACTTTGAAAATTTCAAAAATTCAAGTCAAGCTGTTTCTTGGTATATAGCTCCCCTATCTTTCTGTTCTTCTGGAATCCAGTAATGCGATCTGTGTTGGATAAACTGTGTAATGTAAAGAAGTCAAGGGAAACATCCCAGGTCAGCCACTTGTTAAGTGAGACACAGCAATGCAAATGTTACTTCTCATGGGCAAATTTTTGCGTGAACCACTATGTAGTAGTCATGGCTGCAGGTTTGTGTTTGTCAAATGGAAAGGAAAAGAAAGGTCTGAACAAGATCGAAGACAAGTGAAATTTCTCTACGCGTAGAGTTCTCCTCTGGTTACAATGTCTGCTCTTGTTTTATCTTAGCCTGAGACTATATTAGATCTCTTGAGATGTCATCAATGAGTCAGGAAAACGCATGGTCGACCATCATGGGACATTTCATCCCTTGATTACCGAACAAGACGCACATACCTTTTTCGGTGGGCTTGTTGTCTTCCTTTACTGAGCCTTTGTAATTTTTTTTTTTTTTTCACTCTCCTATCACAGTAAAAAATTGGATTTATACGCCACGACCCGCTGACTCTGAGCTGGCCTTTTTGTTCTCAGTTTTGTTTGACCAACTGGATGTGCAGAATCCTAGTTCTACTGGACAGTGTTTTCTTAAATTTCTTTATAACTGATAGCTTTCAGGTGACCTTGGTCCACATTACAGCTCACAAGGTTGATCATACTAGCTGTGGTCGCTTCTTCTGTAATGTTATTTCGACATTGGGATATTGAGCAGTTGTAAGCTGTACAGGATTTGGTGGGATTGTGCATTGAGACACCGGGTGAAGTTTCTTGGTAATGAAACAGAAAAGTTCATCATACCACAACCATTACAGTGGAATACTTGTAAGGGCATATAGTTTTAATTCTTGAAGGACTTGAAATGAGAGACATCAGTAGCATGTTGTAATATACTAGTATACTTGTAGATCATGATATCAGATGTATATATCCTGTTGATGCATGGAGGTGTGTGGCAGTGACTTATTAAATGCCCCCTAATGTGTCTTAAGAAAAAGACCAATCTATTTATATGCATTTAACCTCGTGTAACATTGATCTCCCACAAAAATTCAGATATTTGAGAGTTTTCTTTGCCTTTCTACCTTCGTTGATTTCTGGTGTAGTATTATGAGTAGTATGTGAGACACATTACGGGAATCGAGTATCACTATAGGAACTTGTATCTTCTGCTAATTGATGTTACTTCGAACGTTACTTTCTAGGCTACAATTGATGCTAAAGGGTACCTATTCTTTTCTGCAGGCTGCTGTTTCTGCAACATGGCTCTTTTGTTCTGCAATTCCTACTCTTCTGGTATGATATAGACCTTCGCTCGCTGTAATGAGTACATTGTATTGATGCCATGTTTGACTTGGTTTCTGTTGATGTATCAAATTTTGTGTCATTTTTCCCTCCTTGTCCATTTTCTTTCCTGGAGGCTCTCAAGAGGGCAGCTGAATCATTGGAGAAGCTGATGGATGTGACTAGAGAGGAGCTTCCTGACACAATGGCCGCTGTTCGATTATCCGGGATGGAAATCAGTGACCTGACAATGGAACTTAGCGATCTGGGGTGTGCAATTGGTGTTCTATTTTTTTTCTTTCTGTAATACAACTCAAACATCCATCTTACAGGATATAACTTCACCTTCTTGAAACTTCCCCAGCCAGGACATAACTCAAGGTGTAAGGAGTTCCACTCGAGCTGTTCGCATAGCTGAGGAGAGATTGCGCCAGTTGACGAACATGGCCCGGCCAGGTTTTCTCCTCCCAAAGCTTTTCTCTGGATTTTTTTTTATGGCCATTTTCCTTTTCCTTTTCTTTTGCCTGGATCATCGAGTTTTACTTAGTTTTTTACTTGATTAGCCTTATTGCAGGGGATACCGAGGCAAGAAACCGAGCCTAAAGGACTAGCATTAGCTAGAACTGCAAAAGGGCTACGCTTGGGAATAGTTAAGGGTAGATCACTCCTGGGGATGCTTTTAACCCTCGCTCGGTTTTCTAGGCTGGCACTAAACTATTTTGCCGGTAAAGCAAAGAGATAACCTGAAAGAGACGATGTAGCCATGGGCAACAGTGTAGTTTGGTGCATTCTCATCTTACTTCTTTTTGTTTTCATGTGGATTTGTATCAGGTTGACCATTAAGAATGAGAATTGCTGTCCTCTAGGAATCACTATCTGCATCTTTTTCTTTTCGTTTCCATGTGGATTTGTATCAGGTTGACCATTAAGAATGAGATTGTTGTCCTCTAGGAATCACTATCTGATGTTGAGCGCCATAAACTCGCTTTTCTGATCCATGTCTCTGTAGACAGCAGTAATTTCAAGGATTCTCTTGAGATGACAGGGAGCATGGGGTTGTTTCTCCTGCTTTCACGAGTGGATTTTGTCTCCTCTCTTTTGTTTCAGACTCATATTTTTGTTATTCCCTACAGAGTCTCTCTGTCGTGCTAATGTCATTGATATGGTGAGCTTGTGTCACATCGGGGGCAAGTGAGACTTGTCTTGGTGTACCTGTGGCGGGTCGAAAATGATTTGAGTTCCGCTAATTCAAGCACGAAACTAAGTGATAAAAGCAAAGCAATCTGTAGGCAGCATAGTAATTGCATGTTAAGGAGAAATGTGCTTGTTTGTTTGAGGTTGTGAGCTTTTTGACATCCATATATACCAGACCGACTTCTTGATATCTTAGGTTTTTGGTTAATGAGTTTGACCGCATGTTGTTAAGAAAGCTAACTTCGTAATATGAGGTTACACAGACCCACTCGGGCCGACAAGTCGGAGAAAATGAGAATGTTTTGCTCTTTGTTATTGCATCACCGACCAAGAACGAACGAACGACGTGGATCGCTGCATCAGGAACTGCAACGTAGACGGTGCTACGATGTAGATCGACATACCGTAGGAAAATAAGTTCGGACATGTATGCTGCCTACATATCTGAATTAGACAAATGGTACGAGACTGATTGACTGATTAACGGACTCACGGCATGTGACCTATCAACAAACAAGTAGCATATTCGTTGCAGGCCCGTATTGATCGGTGCCGGGGATCACAGCTTGCTCTTTGCCATGGTCATGCCAGGGTGGTTGTTGATTTGAGGTCCGGAGCCCGTATTGATCGGTGGTGGCTTTGGGCCCCCGTCGACAGGCTTCACTGAAACCCTCGCCGAGACGATAAAGTCAGCCATATCCTTCTAACCCCCAAGAAATCCCTGCCCAACAAAAGAAGTATAGTGTGCGCATGGTAACACTTCTAGAAGTGGATTTCTGCTCTAGAAGTGCTTATGGAGTAGAAATCCGTTTGGTAATTTAACTTCCGAAGTAGAAATTTGTTTGATAAAATTTTTTACTTTTGAAAGAAATTGCTACTTCTAAAGTAGATTTTTACTTCTGAAATTATTTTTCCCTCAATTTGAAAAGTTAAAAAAAAAATTGCTTCTTAACTCGATAAGTACTTCCTGCCTCATCCTTTTTCATTGTTCCCTCACCCTCTTTTCAACCACACCTGCCTTCACCTGCCGCCAACCTCCGTCGTTGCCCATCGTTGGCCACCGTCCGCCATCGCCCACCACCACTCGCAACCACCGCCACTTGCCAACCATTGCCCACCACCGACCTCTGCCAGCCACCGCCAATTGTTGACCGTCACCACCCATCACCGCCACCCTCCGCCATCCACAATCACTTGCGACAGCAGCCCCTCGCCACTAATCGCCAACCACCACCATCGTCAGCCGCCGCCGCCAACTATCAACCATCATTGCCCCCCACCACCAATCGTTGACCATACCCTACCCGCCGCCATCGCCGAGTTGCCGTCTTTGACTGCTAGAGTAAAAAATAAATAATCATTTTTTAAAGGAACTTAAAAATGAAGTATAAATTTTTCGGCTACCAACAATAATTTTTCATAAAAGATTTTATATTGATAATATTTTGGAGGCGAAGATTTTTAGCCATTATCAAACGGATTTATCTGATGAGAAATCAACTTCTAGAATATAAGTAGAAAAATTAATTTCCGCTTCTAAATAGAAGTGGAAAAATCAACTTCTGATCGGAAGTTGATTTCCGAAGCAGAAGCGTTGTCATGCGTGTCCGTAAGCCACCAAGAAGAAATTCATGCCGACCCGTTTATCCAAACGATTTTCGTTTCGGTAGATGTTGCAGTGTTGTCTGGCCTTTGGCCGACTTGGCCGAACGTCCCGCCGCGACCTAATGCGCATGCTGAGATTAGCTGTGTTTCCACCTAATCTGACTGGCAGGTTGCGACGATCACTCGCGTGCAAATAAAATCAAAAGTAAATGTTGGCGGCACCAATCAAACATCTCGTTCGACGAAGTTTCTTCTAACTCTGGGACTTAGAGAAGCCCGATCCTATCGATACGACCTTTAAGGGTTCGGGGGTCTTGGTTTTGCTTCTCGTCTGATTTGTGCATGGACGTCTCCTGTAAGCAGCTTCTTCTTCTTCTTCTTCTTCCTTTTCTTAATGGATGAAGAATGGGTCCTCCTCCCCCTCTCTCTCTCTCTCACGATCGATCGAGCGATAATGTGAAATTTTCCCCCCCTCCTTTTATCTTTTTTTTTTAAGAAAAAAAATTGTGGGTATTCAAATTCCTGGCTCGACTAACTTTCCTAGACGCACGCAAAATTTGTTATGATCATGTGCATCGCACGGGGCTCCACTGACGAGGTTACCTGAGCATAGAACGTTGTGATTTGATCACGAGATTTGTCGCGTTCGAAGCAAGTGTTTAATTGCTTGGCTAAATACATGATAATTAGAAAAATGACCACTCCTTTGGAGGTAAAGCATCGGTACAGAGTAGAACTTGGAACTGGACTGGACCAACCACACTTGGCTGGTTCTGGTCTAATTTCAGTTCTAGGTTTTACACTGAAACCAAGATGCGGAACCGGACCAAGAAATCCTTATTCTCACGTTTTACTTTTGCCTTGCATCTTTTATTCTTGTGGTTGCCACATATCTCTCTCTCTCTGCTTTGCTTTGCCAACTTCTTCATAGTTCCTCGACGCAAATCGGCCAGTGGAAGCTCGCAAGCCGTTTGTAGATCGGTCGTTTGGCCACACAAGAAGAATCGAAGACGCTCGAGCTCCATCTCTCCGATTTCTAACATATACAGAGGTTCTTCGGAGGTTGTGTGATTGAACAAACGAAATCTCGAGCAACGCTCTCTAGGAAGAACAGAAAAAAGAAGAGGAGTCGGCCAATTTTCAAGTCTAGAACCTACTCACTCCGGGACCGCTCACCTCTACGCTCACCAATTGTTAAGGTACGACATTACAATATTTCTACTTGCAATTTTATAAGACGGATACTAAATCATATCGTCGATCAACACCATATCGTCACCTCTTCTCTCACGTCATAATTAATTAGATAAATCTTACTAGCTCTGAAAGGGATATTGCGAAACGAGACAGGAGCAAAACCATGTGATGTCTTTAAACAATGGCGTCTATCAAACGAGACAGGAGCAAAACCATGTAATTAACTATTACCAGTTACGCTATAAATCAAATTGAAATTACATATACCCTTCGGAAATATTTCGATGAAACTAAGGGAAGTGCCTCCTGGGTAGCCTCCTGGGTAGCTTAATGGAGATATTACCTAGAAAACAGAAAGGTCCAAATAATTATCCTAATGAAAAAGACAGTTAAACGACGCTGCTTAATGCATATACTTAAAGTAGGTTATAGATAATATCGAACATCCATCTAATATAGACAAACTTTCAAATGAGGCCCGAAGTGAGGCCATTTTGTCTATATAAAAAAAAAATTTCGGAGTAGATTTTGCTTCAAATAGCATCTGAAATAGCTAAATCGGTCTCAACTAAGGGTTGACCTCTTTGATCGATCAAATGTTGGTCGGTCAACAGACAAGTGATTTTTTTTCTGGTGATCGGAACATGGGCACTTTTGTCCCAAAAAATATATATATGAATGAGAAATTAAAATTCTAAAAGTCATCATTCTTGACAATTTGATCCGCTGCCGAGAATGTGATCCAATTCTTCTTCGCTTTTTCAGAAAATTTTGGGATTTTGCACTTGTCTGCTGACTGAGTCGCCCCGGTCTTTGTGACCTTAAGGGAAACCTTTTGGACCACTTCGATCTGGATTTCAGCGAATCCCTGTCCGAACTGTCCAACACATCCCCGTAAAAGGAAACAAGAGAAAAATCTTTACTCCATATTCTAAAAGTAATAAATAGTGCATGATAAAGGTAACGTAGACAATGAGAAAGAAAGAAGAGAAAAAAAACAAGAAAAATCTAACTTGGGTTTTCTGAATTTTAGGGATTTTAATTTTTCATTCATGTTGTTTTTCAGACAAAAGTGCTAGATTGCTCACTGGCCGATGAATATTTGGTCGGTCAACGAGATCAGACTCTTATTGGAGACTTACTTGGACATTTCAAGCTATTATTTGAAACAAGATTCACTCTAGATTTTTTTTTTTTGAGAAAATGACGTCACTTCGAGCCATTATTTGAAAATTTTCCTCTTGTATACAAATAGACTTTCGAAATGTTCCATTGGTGATCAAAGGAAACATAAGAAGGTACCTCCCTAGTTTAATATGGCATCTTTTCTTTTTATGGACGAGAATAACAGATGGGGAACGAAGAAATTTGATACAAACTTGATGCATGATAGGATTAAGAGATTATGAAATTCATTTTATGAGCTAAGTATATTGAAGAGGGTTTAATGGAATAGATAAAGTTTACCAACAAGGCAGAAAGAACTTTTGGTTCACTACTAATGAGATTGAATCAAGAACCAAAGATAGATACTATCTCAATTCCTCGTCTGCTTACTATAAAGCTCATAAGCTTGCCCGAAGTAAGTAAGTCCACAGCCTAATTATAAACTCGGTTAAGCCTACGCTTGTATTTCTTGAGTCAATTAAAAACTCTTCCAAGAATCATCAGCAGAAGCAGATCTAGTGCTAGCAGGTTGAGGAATTCAAATGTCCGGATTCATATCTAATTTCAAAGTCATGTAAGGCGATTGAGCGGAAAAAGGCCAAGAGCTCCCTGTGAAAGATCTCATGTACTCATCATTTTCAAGTCTTTCCGTACAAATGAGATTGCACATCTATATATAGAGGAACTTTACTAAGAAAACAAAAATGACTCTTAGAATTCTAGAACCAAAATGACTCTTGGATTGTTACTTAATTATGACGTGAAACTGTCAGCACACTTAAAAGACTCATAAAAACTAAAAATTTTAACCAACAATACACTAAATACTCATAAAAACTAAGGGTTAATACCGCGAAAATTCCTAAACAAGTATACTTGTAACAAGTTTACCCCAAATTAATTTTTTGACTAACAAAAATTCCCAAACTAGTACACTTGCTACAAATATGCCTCAAACAATTTTTTTAACCACAAAAAAATCTCAAAGTGGTACGCCTGTGACAAATTGAACAAGTTTACCGGTTTTAGATTTTTGATGGTATTAATATTAGTTTGGCATTTTTTATTATATTAACTCTAAAATAAGACTTGTAATAGACAATGCTAATTAAGACGCTTATTGACTAGGACTAAGTACATTTAACTAAGACCAAATGCATAGTAACTACTATGATATTCTCAAATTCATCCACCAGCTTGGAAGCTGAATTAGCCACCTTGGAAGATCATCCGACAACGATGGAAATCGACCACAACAGCCTACGGTCGCTAGGCAGTTGACAACCACTCAACCGACAACTTCAACTTTGGACCCAGTGAATTAAGTTATGTCCAGAATTCGTTTTCGCTTGCACGAGTGATGATTGAGCGGGATCGATAGATGAAATTGGAGTTGGACTCGAGAATTGTTCCAACAAACAATAATTTTGATTATTACTACCTACATGATGGGGATTTTACTTGTTACGTTCATGTGGCATGCCATGAAGGGCTCATGAACGAAGATTGTTACCGATGTCGGCAAATTGGTCCTTACACAGTCAAGAAAATGTGCTAACATGAGCATCGGCGAATAGTTTCAGTTAAGAATTGTCGCATACGATGTGAGAATTAAGCATTCGTAGAATAGGTAAAACGGTGTAGTTTTTTCTGTTTCTTTGTTGCACTTACTAATTTATGTCGGCTTCAAAAAGAAAATTAAATGGGAGGTGGTCATGTGGTTGGAGTAATTAGTACAATATCTTGGTGCTTAGCATTACATGCTTTGCAATTGTGTCATTGGCATGATTCACATGCTTTACATTAGCAATGCCAATTCACACAAATCCCGCCACACCTTTGTCCCGAAATCTTTTTTTTTACATCAAAATCCTCAAATTACGCCCATCGTGACATATTTACCCTAAACTTTTGCTTGTCACATCAAGAATTCCAAACTTGTACAAGGGTTCCGTCAATGATATTTCAATCAAAACATTGTCATTTTTATTTTATGTAAGCAATGAGGGCACAATGTCAATAGCGTTCACTTTCCGTCATCCATATAGACAGATTTTTTCGACATAAATTTGATGGAGCGTAAATATGTCATACAAGTACAAGTTTAAAATTTTTATGTCATAGAATATAGTTCAAGGTGAAAGTTACGGGTGAGTAGTTTCCGATTTCATCTAGAACTTGAAACCTACCCATCGAAACTAGTATTTCGATTTTGGAAACTTAAAACATACGTTGCATACCTTAGAACTTAGAATCGACCCTATAACATGCTCTAGGATCAATTCTCGTGTCTACCTAGGTTTCACATGTATTCTTACTTGAAGATTGTAGTGAATCATCACCTTTAATGACCATCATTGCTACCATTCAATTACCACAATGCATATTAGATACATGAAGAGAAAATTTTTTTTTACAAAGTTTAAGTTTCAGTTATGAATATCGTCAAAAAATGGAACTTCAAATTAGTAGTTTCAAATACACACTCGTCATCAGACACCATAAAATACAACATGATCGCGCAAAAATATAGGACAAGAAAATCAGGAAGACTTGTTCTAGGTTTTAGGTTACAGGTCCTAGAACTTGGAACTTACATATATATTCTAAAACTTGAAATAGAACCAGTTCCCACTAGTTCAACTCTCCAGTTTTTTAATTTTACCTTAGAACCATGCTCTTTCTCGTGAACATAACTTGAGTTTTTTGGCCCCTTTTTTTTCCCTTTTCTATATGAAGAAAGTTGACTTCTCCTGTGCATTAGTCCTCTTTGATTATTCAATTTGATGAACATCCACGTATGAATTTTAGACGCTTAGCCCAGATTGATTGGCCAGACCTATTTGGCCGCATCTGATCTGCGTCAACCAAGGGGAAGGGAGGAATCCCGCCGCTGGGTGCGGCAGCCACGGCAGGCGATGTGCTTGAGGATGGGTCGCCCGGCTGCTGCCGAACATTAGAAGGAGGGAACATTTCGATCAAACAAAGGAATTGCCTTCGGTGTTAGCTTCGTGGTGACAGTTCCAAGGAAATTGAACAGTCCAAATCATAATATAACGAAAAGGACAGTTGAGAGTACATGTCTCTGCTTAATGCACATAATTAAAAGGAGACTGCACGTCAAAAAACAGAAACAAAAAACAAAAAACAAAATTGAGATGGAACGAAATTGTTGCCTCGACGAATTAACACTGAAAATTGGACTTATTCTGTATTTTTCTTGAGTCTCCAAATAGCTAGCTGACCACTTCGGAGTTTTTCATTTGGAATGCAAGCTAAGATAGGGAGGCACTTTAGTAAGTCTCTCATATGGCTTCTAATACAATAATCGCATTCATAGTATTTGGGGTTACTTGCTCTTGTATTTGCAATTTTGTGAGGAGCACTCCAGACGCGACCTTGGTGCAATGTATATGCAATGGAGAGACATACGATCTTTCGAGCATTTACGGCGTTAATGTCGATTATGTGACCGACAGTTCGATCGAGAAGATGGAAGGCGACGCTTACGATTATTACTACCAGCACTCGATGGGCGGTTCTGCTTGTTATGGTTGCACAGCGTGCAATGGAAGGCTCTCCTACGAAGATTGTTTCGAGTGTCTACAAAGCGATCTGGACAATCATCAAAATGTGTGATCGGAGCGTCGGTGTACAGTTTCAATTTAAGTATTGTAGGATGCGTTACGAAAGTTACGATTTATAGAATTAGGTGAATTATGTAGCGTTTGATTTTTTTTTTTTGGTGCCCATCTACTAATGCAAAATTGAGAGGGCCAATAGATTTATGGGTGTGCACATTTTAGAACCATGTAATGTCCCATCCGATCATCCGACGGGCAATCAGATTGGTGCTACGCACCCAAGCCGGCTCTTTCTTCCCACCTCGATCTCTCTCCCTTCACCTGACTAGCATAGATCTGCAGCACGAATGCCACCGACGCACAACGTCACTCATGGCAGCCGCCACCATAGCCTTAGACGCCTCTCATGTTGATGGAGTGCATGGGGTTTACCGTGGATACTCATGTAGGGAACCACATCTCATGCCCACCGCTGATAACTGCTCAACAGTTATCAGTTATCAACGTTTTTTTCTTTTGGAAAGATACGATTCTTTTAAATCGATTATTTCTCCCAAGAAACAACACGACGTTAGTTTTTCT
>JAGVVM010011629.1:0-15747 GCA_019149425.1 Psidium friedrichsthalianum
ATCTCCGCGCGTCATTCTCAACCTTCGTCTATGCTCTCTTGCCCCATTCTTCCGGTGCTCTTCCAATAATGGCTTTCCTCTCATCGGTGAGCTGTCTAGTGTCCAATTGCTCTTTCTAATCTTTAAAGCATCTAAAGTCTTGATTCCCGTTGATTCGGAATCAAATCCTAACTTAGCTCAAAAACTAATACTTGAAACTGTGCTGCTCCCCCGGAAATTTTTCTTTCCTCTGTGTGCCAGTTCGCCGTTTAGGAAGAATGAGAAATCACACGAATTCCTTCAAGTTAGGTTTGAATACATGGTTGAAAAAGTAACGCCCCCGCCCTCCCTCTGTCACCACCTGCTCTCAATTTAAGATTTGATAAAAAGAATTGCCTCTCCCAAACAATAAAACAAAATGATCTATCCTCAAACAATTCCAACAATAACAAACTCACATCAACATTAACAGCCAGCGCTAGTACCAAACCCATACAAAAAAATCACCTTAACAAATCAATAAGAGGTATATCTCAACATGATGATCAAAAATCATATTTCTCTACCCACTAAAGATAAACAAAGAATATTTTTTAACTTCAAAATATACAATAAGATAATTTGGTGAACCTGCCATTTGAACACCCATCTGAGTGTGTAAATTTGCCCCTATTTTTGGGTGATCCCTTGCATACATGTGGCATGTGGCGTGTCGGTGGGGGTGGGGATCCCTCTCCCCCCCTTCACAATGCTAACATATTCATTGTGTGCTGTGGCTTTCGGCTGGTGGCGTTCCCATTGTGTTTGTGTCGCCGCAGTGGCAAGCAATGGTCGGTCTTCAATTTGTTGGCCGTTGTTTCCGGATTTTTACTATTTTGTCTCTTGTTTTTCCGACTGCCAGGTTTTTTTCTCTTTTTTTTCGTCGGGGGAGGGGGGTTCAGTAAATCGACAACATGCCTCCCCCCTGGGAGTGCTCATATCTCATGATCCACAACGGAGCCATTTATTATTTAAAATTTTACTTCACTTTCAATTTGTCCAATTATACATTTTATTTTTAAAAAAGTCAAAAAGAGAAAAAAAAAAGAAAAGTTAAGTTTAAAAAAAAAAAGTGTTGATTAGTGTTTGTTTACACAGGAATAGAATGGAGCAGTAATTTTTTGTAAACACCATTACCTTTTTACTCGATATAGAGGCTACTAATTCAGCAAATTTGGCTCTATACACTAACTTTTTAAATTTTCCTTTTCCGCTTTTCTCTTTTGGTGTGCCTCACATGCAGATCCATTTAATGTTACGTTTTGATTCATCTACCTGTGTGTTTGGTGGCTGGCATGGTGACAACAACCACACGGATTTTTTTGTCCCCTTTCAAAACAATCTTTTAAATCTCCTTCGCACCTCTCACGTACCAATCAAATAATCACGTGCAATGTGGGGGTTGCTTATTCGACAGATAGATAAATGAATATTCTAAACATCATTTTCTGAAGAGATTATTTTCATCGTCTAAAAAAAGCAAATTGATAAGAAGATGTTTTCATTTCTAATCACAATTTGCACCTAAGCGTTTTCATTAAGCCTTGAATACGTTTCTCTCTAATTCTTTTTTGCTACCGTTACGGGATTGGTACTAGTATGGTACCACTTGATTTGCCCATGAAATTTCCATTTCCCTTGTCCTAGAAAGAGAATTTCTAGTGGGTTTTTAGGCAAGTATCTCTTCAATATAAATGCCCATTTTTTTAGGTGTTATGATGCGACTATTGAACCGGTTTGGCTTTATGAATCTGCTTTTTTATGTACTATGTAGGACATTTGTGGGGCGTTTTTGGATTCTATCTTCAGTTATTCAAATTACTTTTGAGGGAAACTAGATTCACTCTTTGGCAAAATTCAATTACTCTCAATAGCAGTAGAAGATGCAATTCCTATCATGCCGTTTTATAATGCGAAAGTGAAATTCCCGTGAAGTACCCTTTGCCGAGCAATTGGCTAAGACGCACACGACATAGGCTAGCCATGATAGCACTGAGAAAAAGTGACAAATTTCTGTTGAAATGGCTTAAATTGGACCTGATGTGACGGATCAACTACGTATCTACCACGAGTTAGGATTGCATGTGTGTTGATTTTGTCATGACAAGCTCTTTTTTCTTGTCCGTATAATTTTATTGGTCAAAATCCAGCATGTTTAGGATTGCTGTGATGACTATTACATACAGTTATAATAACTTTATAGCTCGATGCTCAGTGCAACTTTAGTAATGCCTCACTATATTCTATGATTTGACACAATATTTCGTTACCATATACTCTAAATTTAAGTTTCTGCGTTGGTCGCTGATAACCTGACCCAATGTGAACCCATTCACCGAATTGGTTGTGCAGGCTTTTGTTTCTGCAGGTCTTTCTTCTATGCTTGCTGGCGGTTGCAGCATCTGTTGGTTCAACACCGTGTGCTTCGTCCTATGCATCCGCAACTTCCCGGCCAATAGGGCCCTCGCACTGTCCCTCACGGATCAGCTTCAACGGTGCGTGCGCTGAGCGTGCCCTATATACACTCTGATCGCCGACGCCAAATCAACCCATCCTCCAGCGCTCTCTCCTAGCGCTCTCTACCTCAATGCCCTAGTCCCCCTCATCATCTCCTTCATGTCCCTCATCCCGATCCTCCGGCAGCCCTCCCTTGATCCCCTCCCATCTGATGCAGTCGGCCGTGACTCCCTCCTCATCTTCCTCATCCTCAACATCCTTGCCGTCATCACAGGGGTTCTACCTCCTCACAGGCTCAACAATGTCATCCCACACACTGCCTCAGCCCGCCTCCTCCTTGGTGGAGCAGTGTTTTCTACTGTTCTTGCCGCTATGCCCCTGCATCCCTGGAATTGTGTACGCTCGGGCTTGGTTCCGCCAGGCGATCCACTCTAGCTTCTGCATCGCGGGCTCGTCGTTCATCCTCGTCGACGACGATGACCTCGAGTTACATAAAGAGCTGATAACCCGTGAGGCAAGCATTCACGAGAACGGGCTGAGGCACCTGATCAGCAATAACGGGTCGTCGTACGGGCTGACGAGGCACAAGGCCGAGGGATGTTGCGAGAGCATTGTGGGAAGGCATCAATTGGCAATGCTTGGTGAGGAACATCCTGTGAAATTGCTTGTGAGGAGATTGGATTTCTGGTTGTACTACCTTGCATACTTCTGCGGAGGGACCATTGGACTAGTGTACAGCAATAACCTAGGCCAGATTGCTCAATCCCTAGGACAGAGTTCACACACGCTTGTCACGCTCTACTCATCCTTCTCCTTCTTCGGCCGCTTACTATCCGCCACTCCCGACTACATTCGCACGTAAGTAAACTAAGGTCATTGCACTTGATTTTAAATTGACGCTGCCAACTACATGTAAAAGTAGTACTTTTTATGTATGCACATAATTTTTTTTTTGGTCGAATGCATGTACATAATGTTAACTTGCCAACCAATTTAATCAAATGTTGTCTCTAACCTGAATTTTGTCCTTTCGCAGGAAGTTCTACTTTGCAAGGACTGGTTGGTTGACGGTCGCGCTCTTGCCCACTCCGGTCGCCTTCTTCCTGCTTGCCGCATTGAGCAACAGTATAGCATTGTATGCGAGTACCTCCTTAATTGGGCTTAGCTCAGGGTTCATCTTCGCAGCGGCGGTCTCTATCACGTCTGAACTGTTTGGCCCCAACAGTGTCGGGGTGAACCACAACATCCTCATCACCAACATACCTATTGGGTCGCTGTTCTACGGGCTCCTCGCAGCCATTGTCTACGACGCAAACACAAGATCCGGCTACGGCATAAGCATGGTCACCGACTCGACGGTGTGCATAGGGAAGGACTGCTATTTCCTAACATTTGTGTGGTGGGGATGCATTTCGGTTGTGGGATTGGCCTCTAGTTTCCTATTGTTCTTGAGAACACGACCCGCTTACCATCAGTTCGAACACAGTCGGATCATCTCTAGTCAACTGGATCTATAGGGCAATGATGTAAATGAAATTAAGGGTGTGTTTGTTTCAGTGAAAGTATTTCTTACCAACTAGTTTTCTAAACTTTCATGTGTTTAATCTGCTAAAATGATCGGTTAATGGGAAATCATTTACGATCAAAGAATATATGCATGCTTAAAAATGTATCTCCTACTTTGAAAAAAAAATATTTTCCTGAAAAATAATTTTCCAAAAAGTATTTTTCTTCATGGTGAAGTTTTTCATAAAACAAACACACCCTAGGAAAAGTTGATAATATAGTTTATTTAGATTTTGAGTATGTGCTTAACTCTGTATTAACTAATAGAAAATGTCGGCATAACATTTTTTAGTTATTTTCTAAATACACGTGCCCAGGATGTGGCCTTTTTTTTTCTTTCTCTCTATCTCTCTCTTCAATTGCACGCATGCTCCAACCCATTGTATTATTGTTCATTTTCTTCTCCATCAAATCTTGATACTATTTATTTCTGCCCATATTAGAGAGGATGAATTACTATTCACCTTCTCCATGCTATTGTTCTTTATTTCAAAAAGGATGAACACTGTTCATCTTCTTCTCCGTGCAAATCTAGGGTTGAGCTTGACATATGGCAGAACTCGACCCCCATATCTAAGTTTGAGCTCCCTGCCACGAGAAAAGCTCGACACCCCGATTGAGTTCAATCTCAACCCAACTGTCATTGAGCTCCAAGGTCAACAGCGATGTCATCATTGAGCTTGAGCAGCCATGGCAGCTATGAGCTTCGAGCTCGAAGTTTCAAGTCGAGCTCGAAGCTCTCGGCCATGATATGGGATTAAAAGCTCTCGGGGTGTTAACCTTAAACATATTCCATAGTTGGATACCTAGTTGAGGATAATGCAGAAAAGGGAATTTCTGTATATTTCGATGTAAATAGAAAAGAGTATTGTGAGCCTATTTATATGGACTATCAAATGAGACATATGCATAATTTTGAGAGATATACAGAATCATGTAAATATCCTAATATGATATATAAAAGATCTCTAATGTCCTCCCACAAACTTATGGTGACTGAGTCACCTTGAATTTGAATCCATGTCGAACAATGCACTAATATGCCGTGTTGTATCAAGCTTGGTTGATCCATAGTAGGGCAATATGTGAGACGGTATCTTCCAAATCTGGTTTGTCCGAGGGTGGTAAGTCTAGTGGTGATGATAGCTTCTTGAAATGAGAAGCAAAAAGTCGAGAATTAGAGGCATTTGAGTAAAAAAACATGTGTCCTTTGTGGTCGACTTTGCATTCAGGACAGTAAATTAACAAACGTGGCCGATATGACTAGCATGGCTACAACAAGTGGAATATGCTAGGCACTATTGGGCAAAGGTTACTATACAAAGACTTGTCTTTGCAATATTAAAAAAAAACCTTCATGGAAAAGAAAAGCTCGACTAGGCAATGTGTTGCTGACGTCATAACACAACCACTGTGGTGCTTGATCAAACATGAATGAGGCACTCATGCAAAAATATCGGTGTGAGGGATTTATTTTGCTAGGGAATGCATAGGGTGGCAGTAGTGCAAGGGTGCACGTACTAGGGTTGCCTCAGGAATGAAAGCCCTTATACCAACTTAAAGAATATATAGAGAAAGAAGAAATGGGGAATTCTTGTATATTTCAATGTGAATAGAAAATAGTATAGTGAGCCTATTTATATGCATTATCAAATGAGATATATGCAAAATCCTAATAAATATGCGGAATCATGTAAATATCCTAATATGATATCTAAAACATATCTAACATCCTTCCTCAAACTTATTGTGACTTAGTCACCTTGAGTTTGAATCAATGTCGAACGGTGCACTAATACGCCGCGTGCATCAAGCTTGGTGGATCCATAGCAGGGTGGTATGTGAGGTGGTATCTTCTAGATTTGGTTTGTTGAGGGTGGTGAGTCTACAAGTGGTGATAGCCTCTCAAAACGAGAATTAACAAGTCAAGAATTAGAGGCATTTGAGCCAAAGAGCATGTGTCCTTTGTAATTGACTTTGTTGTTGGGATAGTAACTTGACAAACATGGCCGATATGGCTAGCATGGCTACAATAAGCGAAATATAGTAGGCACTGTTGAGCAAAGGTTACTATGCAAAAACGCATCTTCAAGCATCTAAAAATACCTTTGTGGAAAAGAGAAACTCGATTGGGCGATGTGTTACCGAGTTGTAACATGACCACCGTGGTGCTTTGTCAGATATGAATGAGGCACTGGGCGAAAAATATCGGTGGGAGGGATTTATTTTGGTAGGGAATGCATGAGGTGCAATGGTGCAAGGGTGCACAAGGATCTTAGGGTGTACTAGGGTTGCCTCAGGAACAAAAGCTCTAATACCAAGTTAAGGAATATAAAGCGAAAGAAGAAATGAGGAATTCTTGTATATTTCAATGTGAATAGAAAAAGAGTACAATGAGCCTATTGATAGGATTTATTACATGCTATCTAAGGTAATAGGATAAACATAATATCAAATATAATCTCTCAAGATTATGCATATATCTAAAATATCTCTGACATCCTCTCTTAAACTCATTGTGACTAAGTTACCTTGAGTTTCAGTGCACTAATCCGCCGTGGGGCATCAAGCTTGGTGGATCCACGGCGAGGCAATATGTGAGGCTGCATACACTAGATTTGGTTCGTACGAGGGCGACAAGTTTGGCCATGCTGTTGGTTTTGTAGTCGTAGGTGTTCCTATGTGTGTGTTCGCATATATCAAAATAAGGCAAATAGACAAACCTGAATGAAGAGCAAACGAGAAATTGATTAGATGATCGATCCGAGCCCGACGAATGAAGTCGTGTCCTTAAGACGAATTTGTCCTCTCCACTGGTACCCAAGATATGTGGACAATCGCCTCCCCAGGATAGAACGGATCACTATTTCGTTGAAGTGGTACTTCTTCAACGAGATATCCTTCGAACGCACTCGGAGAATATCGCACAAATGATGAATGTGTGTATGAATTTTCGAAACTGAAGAAGGGCGAATGAAAAACTTATTTCGGAAAACCGAATGTAAGTTTATTAACATGGTCCATATCGAAGAGTCACGATCGGTTTTTTGAGTTCGGTTATCGCCGAATCATCACCTTTGTTCGGTGTTGGGTTATCGCCGAACCGACCGAACCGAACGGACACCTATCGGTTCTTGACAAAGCCCGAACCGGGTGGCTCGAAGAGATAATACAAATAACCAATGTCAATAAAATAAATAAAAATTTCGACGGACAGCTATTCTGTAAAAAATAAAATTGATGGGAAAAGGATATTATTGGACCCAGACCCGTGCCCGCCCGAACCGAGCCCCGGACGGACGGCGGCGGCGGCGCGCGCGCGTGAGGACCGGTCCGACTTTGTCCAAGACCTCTCTCCTCCACAAAAGTGGGGTGCCCCTTGGGGCCCAAACCCATTAGTGAGGCTCCACTATTAAACCCTTTTTCCATCTCTCTTCTATCCCATGTGGGACTATTCATTCACCTTTCTCATTCATTTTTTATGGGCTTTTGGCTCCCAAAACCCAACAATCCCCCACATGAATGAGAATTTCAGATATCATGACTCTTCATGTATGCATGAAATGCAATGTGCGATTATTCCATGAGAGAACGCTGCATTGGGATAAGTAGTCTGAGACTTTGAACTTTCCCTAGTGAAACCTATCGGACCTACTCGGTCAATCAGTAGACTTGATGTCTTTGAACTGTCGACCTTCGATGTAAGTCTAAGACAATAGGAGTCACACAACTATCTCTCAACCAAAGTTGGTTCTCACTGTTGTGTTCGTTTTGGCCATGAACACCGCCTGGTTTCATGAGTGCTTTCGAGAATTCGGCCTTTCAAATTCTCTTAGAAGCGGCCCTCACTTCACACTCACATAGGTGATTTCTGAATGTATGGTATTTCACATACCTAAATCAGAATCATTAAAAGCTTATGCTTAACCTTCACATGTCTGTACTGTCTTTATACGGGAATGAGTAAGAGTTGACAGTACTCTACTCAGCCTGCATAACTTAGTTGTCCCTTTGAACCTAGATCTTGGGATCTCCAGTCAACTAGGTAGGGTTTCCGCTATGACGACTTATTTTATAGGCCTTAGACCCATTCCCCTTGATGTTTTCTCAACCATCTCTCTAGTTAGGCCTTTTGTTAATGGATCCGCAATATTATCTTTTGACTTTACATAGTCAATCGTGATAATTCCACTAGAGAGTAGCTGTCTCACGGTATCGTGTCTTCGACGTATATGTCGGGACTTTCCATTATACATAACATTCCTTGCCCTTCCAATTGCCGCTTGACTATCACAATGAATACATACAGCTGGCATTGGTTTAGGCCAATTAGGAATGTCTTCTAAGAAATTTCGAAGCCACTCTGCTTCTTCACCAGCCTTATCCAAAGCAATAAATTCTGCTTCCATAGTAGACCTTGCAATGCAAGTTTGTTTGGATGATTTCCAAGACACTGCCCCCCCCCACCAGTGTAAACACATACCCACTTGTGGATTTTGTGTCTTTTGTGCCAGTTATCCAATTTGCATCACAATATCCTTCAAGTACTGCTGGATACTTTGTGTAATGCAAAGCATAATTTAGAGTGTGCTTCAAATAGCCCAATACACGTTTCATTGCTTTCCAATGATTGTCATTTGGACTAATTGTAAATCGACTCAGCTTGCTCACAGCACAAGCTATGTCCGGCCTAGTACAGTTCATGACATACATTAAACTGCCTAGTATACTAGCATAATTATTTTGAGCTTTACTTTCACCAGTATTCTTTGAAAGATGTAGATTAACATCTATGGGGGTCTTTGTTGGTATAATATCTAGATTCTTACATTTCTCAAGAATCTTCTCGATATAATGAGACTGCGATAAAGCTAGTCCTCCAGATGTCTTTTGGATTTTAATTCCTAAAATAACATCTGCAACCCCCATATCTTTCATATCAAACTTACTTGTGAGCATGCGTTTGGTCGCTTTAACAACCTCACTATCACTACCCATTATAAGCATGTCATCTACATACAAGCACAGAATGGCAAAGCCATTATGAGTATTCTTAAAATAAACACATTTATCACACTCATTTATCTTAAAACCATTCGACAACATGACTTGGTCGAATTTAGCATGCCATTGTTTCGGTGCTTGTTTCAATCCATAGAGTGACTTGATAAGTCGACATACCTTTTTCTCTTGTCCTGGAACAATGAACCCTTCAGGTTGTTCCAGATATATTTCTTCCTCCAGATCCCCATTTAAGAAGGCCGTTTTCACATCCATTTGATGGATTTCAAGCTTATACACTGCTGCTATAGCAATTAGCATCCTTATGGATGTAATTCTTGTGACAGGTGAATAAGTGTCGAAATAATCCAGACCTTCTCGTTGCTTGTATCCTTTTACCACAAGCCTAGCCTTATATTTATCAATAGTGCCATCCACTTTCATTTTCCTTTTGAATATCCACTTACATTGTAGTGGTTTATTACCAGGAGGAAGATCAACCAATTCCCAGGTATGGTTTGACAAGATGGATTCAACCTCACCATTGATAGCTTCTTTCCAGAACGGGGCTTCTGGGGATGTCACAGCCTCTTTAAAGGTCCGAGGATCATTTTCTAACAAATATGTTAGAAAATCAGGTCCAAAAGACTTAGAGATTCTTTGTCTTTTGCTATGCCTAGGTTCATCCTCTATAGGTTCGCTTCTAGACGTAGTCTCCCTAGGCCTTTTATCATTATTGATTGTCTCATATACTCTGTTATACGGAAAAATATTCTCGAAGAACGAAGCGTCCCTCGATTCAATAATCGTATTAACGTGTATATCAGGGATTTCAGACTTATGAACCAGAAATCGATATGCATTACTATTAAGAGCATATCCAATAAAGACACAATCAACGGTTTTCGGTCCTATTTTAACCTTCTTAGGTTTAGGAACGGCAACCTTAGCTAAACACCCCCACACTTTGAGGTATTTCAAATTAGGCGTTCTGCCTTTCCACTTCTCATATGGAGTTTGTTGTGTCTTTTTGTGGGGTACTCTATTTAAAATAAAATTCGCCGTCAAAACAGCTTCCCCCCACAAATTCTGTGGTAATCCAGAACTATTCAGCAACGCATTCATCGTTTCCTTTAATGATCGATTTTTCCTTTCTGCCACGCCATTGGATTGTGGCGTATAAGGAGGCGTAATTTGGTGAATAATGCCAAATTCAGAACAAATTTCCTCAAAAGGAAATTCATATTCACCACCTCTATCACTTCTTATCGTTTTAATTTTCCTATTTAACTGAGTTTCAACTTCAGACTTATAAGTTCTAAAAGCATTTACAGCTTCATCTTTACTACTCAGCAAATAGACATAACAATACCTTGAACAGTCATCTATAAAAGTGATAAAATATTTCTTGCCACCTCTTGACGGTATTGTTTTCAAATCACATATGTCAGTATGTATTAAATCTAAAGGTTCGGTGATTCTATTATCTATAGAATGAAAAGGAGGCTTGGAGAACTTTGATTCAACACATACTTGGCATTTTTCACTTGGGCAATCAGATTTTGGCAATAGTCCCATGCTCATCAATTTCTTTATTGACTTGTAGTTAACATGTCCTAATCTAGCATGCCATAAATTAGGAGACTCAAGCACATAAGCAGAAACAACTTTATTCATAGAATCATTAGGTACAACAGTCATTACATTCAGCTTGAACAAACCCTCACTCAAATAACCTTTTCCTACATACATCTCATTCTTAGAGAGTACAAACTTGTCAGATACAAACACCAACTTAAAACCATTCTTGCTAAGGAGAGATCCAGACACTAAGTTCTTGCGTATGTCTGGCACATGCAGCACATCGACTAGTGTCACGATTTTTCCAGACGTCATCTTCAGAGCAACCTTGCCAATGCCTTCAACCTTAGAGGACGATGAATTACCCATATAGAGTTTCTCATCACGTGCCATAGGCGTATAGGATGTGAACATCCATCTATTGGCACATATATGGCGAGTTGCTCCAGTATCAATCCACCATTCCTTTGGGTTTCCCACCAAGTTGCACTCGGATATCATAGCAGTCAGATTGATATCTTCAACGCCATCGGAAATTTGTTCCACCACATTAGCTTGAGTATGCTTTCTCTTCTTGGCTCTACAATCCTTGGCTCGATGTCCAGCTTTTCCACAATTGTAGCATTTGCCAATGAACTTTTTCTGGCTTTGGGTGGATCCCTCTCCAAACGTCTTCCTCTTCTTGTTGGGTTTCGATCCTCCTTCAACAAAGTTGGCCCTTGAGACCTCCAGTTTGCTACCAACTTTCTTTTCAGAAAGTCTATTGTCTTCCTCGATCCTCAATCGAACAATCAGGTCTTCAAGTGATAATTCCTTTCTCTTGTGTTTCAGATAATTCTTGAAATCTTTCCAAGATGGTGGCAGCTTTTCAATGAAGGCAGCCACTTGAAATGATTCACTCAGAATCATACCCTCGGCATGAATGTCATGCATAATCACTTGAAGTTCTTGGACTTGACTTAAGACGGTCTTGAAGTCGACCATCTTAAAGTCCAGAAATTTGCCGACTATGAACTTCTTCAATCCGGCATCTTCGGTTTTGTATTTCTTGTCTAGACTTTCCCATAGTTCCTTAGCCGTTTTCAACGGGCTATACACATTATACAGGGTATTGTCCAGACCATTGAGGATGTAGTTGCGACACAGAAAATCAGAATGCTTCCACGCATCCATCGCAGCAAACTTTTCCTTGTCCATTTCTCCCTCATCCAACTTAGGAGCATCTTCGGCGAGGAATCTTGCCAAGTTCAAAGTCGTGAGATAGAACAACATCTTCTGTTGCCATCTCTTGAAATCAGACCCATTGAACTTTTCTGGCTTTTCTCCATGAGTCGGAACAGACGCAACAGGCGTCATTGATGTCGAAGCCATTTCTGTTACGAAAACAGAAATAATTGTGCGAGTGAATATATATGACAACACAAGTAATGTAATTTTCGCAAAATCCAAACAGGAACTATTATACTAGCAACATACGACGAGACACGAAGGAAATAATTTCTGAATATATAAAACAGAAATTGTTGAGAATGGAATAAAACGAAAACCACAGAAACGAGTAGAGTAAAAAACGACACTTGACAAACAGGGTTGAATGCGAACACAGAATAGGCAAGAAAATTCGTCTTAAGATTGTTGTCGTAGGTGTTCCTATGTGTGTGTTCGCATATATCAAAATAAGGGAAATAGACAAACCTGAATGAAGAGGAAACAAGAAATTGATTAGATGATCGATCCGAGCCCGACGAATTGAAGTCGTGTCCTTAAGACGAATTTGTCCTCTCCACCGGTACCCAAGATTATGTGGACAATCGCCTCCCAGGATAGAACGGATCACAATTTCGTTGAAGCGGTACTTCTTCAACGAGATTTCCTTTGAACGCAACTTGGGAGAATATCGCACAAAATGATGAATGTGTGTATGAATTTTCGAAACTGAAGAAGGGCGAATGGAATAACTTGTTTCGGAAAACCGAATGTAATGTTTATTAACGTGGTCTTATCGAAGAGTCACGATCGTTTTTTGAGTTCGGTTATCGCCGAATCATCACCTTTGTTCGGTGTTTGGTTATCGCCGAACGGACACCTTTGTTCGGTTCTTGACAAATCCGAACCGGTGGCTCGAAGAGATAATACGAATAAACAATGTCCGAATAAAAAAAATTTCAACGGACATGTCTATTCTGTAAAAAATAAAATTGATGGGAAAAGGATAATTATTGGACCCAGACCCCGGCCCGAACCGAGCCGGCCGGACGGACGGCGGCGGCGGCGCGCGCGCGTGAGGACCGGTCCGACTTTGTCCAAGACCTCTCTCCTCCACAAAAGTGGGGTGCCCCTTGGGGCCCAAACCCATTAGTGAGGCTCCACTATATAAACCCTTTTTCCATCTCTCTTCTATCCCATGTGGGACTATTCATTCACCTTTCTCATTCACTTTTTATGGGCTTTTGGGCTCCCAAAACCCAACAATTAAGTCTTAAATTTTTTGACAATCTGTCAATTTAGTCATCGTGACCAATATTTCTTCTGTATTCCTTTTTTCCCCGATGGCGTTTACTCAACTTGCACATAACCACAGTGATGATCCTCCGACCTATGAAACCGTAACAGCGGCCATGAATTCCATGTCAGCTTCGAGAACCGCCATCTTCTCCGGCGATAGGTAGATCTCGAGGTCAATACTCCCGCGTCCATCGCGGTCCGGATAGCCTGAAACCTTGCCATCAAACTTGTTCCCGGGCCCGCTTCGCGGGGCCAGGGCCTTCCCCAGTCCGAACTCGTTGCCGTACATGTTGAACCGTGGCGAGCTCCACATCATGATGTTGCACGGATCGAACAAATTGCCCCGGTGGTGCATCTGCGGATTCTTTATCCACTCGTCGTTCCACTTCCGCAGCTTGGCGTCGTTGTGCTCCGACACTGTTGCATGCAGTTGCCAAGCCGCCCATCCGGGGCCGCCGGGCAGCAGCTCCCCCGCTGTCACTGCCGTCCTCAACGGTGTGACATGTTCCCGAAGTATTCCGGCGGGAGCGGGGGGTCCAGCTTGGTCCGGTTGTTCGCGGCCATATAGCAGCTTGTGACCTGGTCCGGCGCGAGGCGGCTGGCACGTGTGATGCACTGCCATACATGAGCAGTCAAGGACTGGAAGGAAGAGATATTTGTGGTGCCGCATTGGCGGTTTGCCTCTCCCTTGAGCTCCGCAATGGCATCGGCCGAGAAATGGAAGAATCGCTCCCTGAGCTCGGGGGCTTCGACGCGGGCGACGAACGATGAGGGGTCGTTCGTGAAAGGCAGGCTCATCGGGCCAGGGTGGTTCTCTGCGAACCATCGGGTCAGGACCGGGAGACGCGACAGCTGGACGACATCAACGGCTCCTTTCTCTTGCGCTTGGAAGATCTCGGACCATGAGTTGAAGAAGAGAACCTGTCAAGTGGCAGTAGCTGTGCGATCACTAAGAAGCACTGTCGTATGCTAAAAAGAAGGAAGGTTACTTCTGTGATCACTGGGCATCTTTTCTTCATAGATGCCAGTTGATAATATAATTGGTCCCAATTTCGTTCCCATTATTCGTCGAGTGTGATGCTTAAAAGATGGCTCCATTTTTTTTTGTGTAAAATTAATTTTTGTTTTGCTTGATTGACAGGTACTTAAAAGTTGAAGCCCTCGGTCTCGAGTTTGGTGATAGATCCCAGGGCATACCAGTTTTTGATGGTGATCAATTTGATGGTTTAGAGAACTTGAGGTTCTCAAGCTGGGATTGGGCTGATATTCAGGGATCGTCTTTCCCAGCCTAAGGTGACTAGATTGGCAAGTTGCCCTAAGGTTTTTGACGTTCAATTGCTAAATCTGAATTTGCAGAAGTTGGTGATTCTTGATTTTTCGGAAAGCGGTCCCAAAGACTGGAACGGTTGGAAGCTGCTTCAGAAGGTATGGAATGAATTTACCCCAGCTTCATACATTTTTTTTTTTTGACAAAGAATTCCCAGGAACTAAACATTTACTCTCTACCCCTTTTATCTTGCAAGCAAGGAAACTGAAAGTTTTGAAATAAATGATTGCGTGCAATTGATGAAACTCCAAAGGTTCCTGCTTCAAATGAAGCTGGAAAGGCTTACTCTGGAAGGTTGCTCTAACTTACCAATTGTACATTGATCATTTGGTAACTGAAGAAGCTGGTATACTTGAACATGAAGCAGTGCAGTCGCCTTTACGAATTCCAGATTTGAGTCCCATGGGCGGCTTTGAAAGACAGGTGATGGATGGAACCGCCATTACTCGGATTGAGTTCCAAGAAGGTTCCATGAGGGAGCTCCAAATCCTCAGTGCTCACAATTGTAGAAGCCTAATTGAAATATCTGATTTGATCATGCAGTTGAAGTCTCTCACATATCTCTCACTCCTCAGCGATTCCATTGATCGCTGGAACAACTGCAAACACTGTCTCTGAAGAACTGCAAGAAGCTAACCTACCTTCCAGATGCAGTAGAGAAGCTCAGGTCACTGAAAATACTGTCTCTGAAGAACTGCAAGAAACTACCCTACCTTCCAGTTGGAGTAGGGATGCTCAAGTCACTGCAAACACTGTCTCTGAAGACTTTGAGAGCTAATCATGTTAGGAGTTTTCCTAATATGGGCTCCGCCTTATTGGAATTGTAATTCAACCATTTACGGTATTTTAATTTTACCATTTACGGTATTGATTTAATAAAGGATGGATTTAAGTTTCTAATGGGCCAAATATGGGCATGGCTGTGTGGTCTGAGTCCGGCCCGGCCCGTGATAGGAGGGCCAGCCGGAATTTCTATAAATGGTAAGGACCCCCCTTAACCCTCACTCCTTGCCATTTCCACTCTCCAATTCTCCATAAGGCTCGTGAGGGAGAGAGAGAGACAAGTGGGAGGCAGCTCCATCGACGTAGGCGCCGAGGGTAATAAGGGCGAAAGTCTAAGTCCCAGTTGTCGCTTTTTCTTGCCCGTACACCATGGATGCGAAACAGTTGAAAAAAGAAAAACAAAAAAAAAAAAAACCCGAATCCCTGTGCTTATTTGTTGCTAAGAGTGCTGCGCAACGATGTGATCCTTAGTTGTGCGTAGGAACGACGGGAAAGATCCGAAGAGCGAA
>JAGVVM010011630.1:0-19258 GCA_019149425.1 Psidium friedrichsthalianum
ACAATGGAAGTGGAGCAAATACGATTTAATTCACATAAAAAATGGAACAATGAAAGAGGCACTTAGCTTCAATGGCATCATGAGAAGTGCTTGTGGACTAAGATTGCGGCTCGAACGACGGGGATGAACTCTTTGATTATGTTGATCGTGAGGAATTGGTTGATGATAACCCTAGCTTTAAACTTCCCATCATCTTCAAATTCTCTCTTTCTCTTTGGTATTTTTCTTTCTCTCAAATGTTTCTTCAATCTCCCAAAATCCTCTCAAACATCCAAAATTTTTTCTCATCCAAAAATCCCCCAAAAACTCCTCCTTTTCAAGCTCTCTTCTCCTCCTTTTATAGCCCACTCATTTTTACCTCCCATTCTTATCTAATTTCTCTCCATTAACTCCATCTCCATTCTAATTTTTCCACTAACTCTTCTTTCATATCTTCATCTTCCCTTCTTCATCTCTATCTCACATTCTATTTCTCCACCTACTCTTCTCCATCTCCATCTTCCCTTCTCCACATATATCTAGCCATTCTAATTTCTCCACTAACTCTTCTTTTTCCTCCATCTTCCCTTCTCTTATCTTATTTTCTTCATCCATTCTTCTCCATCTCTTCTTCTCTATCTTCCCTTCTCTTATCTTATTTTCTCCATCTATTCTTCCTTCATCTCCTATTCTCCATCTTCTCTTTTCCATCTCCTCTTCTCCATCTTCCTTTCTCCATTCTAATTCTCCACTAACTCTTTTTTGTTATTTGCAAAAATAATCCCTTAAGAGTTAGGTATTTACACTCTAGTCCTTGAGATTTTGAAGTATTTGCAATTTAGTCCCTCGCAAAAAATATTTCTTTAAGTACAAATCTTCTCAAAATTTTCAACACACCGCTCCTATGCTTAGTCGAAATTCATCGCATATCAAATTTAAACTCATTTCTTGCCGCAAAATTTAATTAAAGCCCTTTTGCAAAATTGAGTCATCTAAGTATATTGGGCCAAGATGAAAATTTAGAATATTAGAGAATATGTCACAACTCCTAAAGTGAAAATGAAAATAAATTGACTTCAAATTGAATTTTTTAGGCCCGATTCGAGATTATGCTCGTGAAGAAATACACGACCCCGAATTGGATTTTTTAAATTTGTGATGGCCAACATGAAAAGGGATTTAAAAGAAAAATGTTGACTATTTTTATGTATTTTTGTTGGGCATCAAATGCTATTATTTATTAAATTTTTCCTAATTTTTGAAAATATTAAAAATACGAATAATATGAAAATTATTTTTGTCCAAAAATGGTTCCCTAGCTTGGCTAGGCTTCCAAAGTTGATTTTCAAATTTTTTTTTATTGTTATTTGATTTTTTTATGAATTTTTGAAGATAAAAACGCTAAAAAAATACGAAAAATACGGAAAATCATTTTTTGATCAAATTGGTTTCCTAGGCTTGGCCAAGGTCCCCAAAGTTGATTTTTTAATTTTCTCCATTTTTGTTGATTTTTTATTAATTTTAAAAGAGAAAAAATGATTAAAAATCAGGTGTGTCAACAGTGCCTTAAACCGTTCCCATCATGCTATAGGGAAGAGAGATAGCAAGAAAGTACAACATGTGAAGATTTTTCTTGATTCCATTCATCAACGAGTTTTACAATAGCTCACTGGGGAGGGAAAGTAAAGCCGAACTGAGCCCTGATAAGCATTACAAAGAGTTCAAACTGACTCTCCATGAAGTTAATACTCTGCCTACACCGAGCAACCTGGGATCGGATCTGCAAGCTTTGAAGAATAGATGGGTACATTTCTCCTTGTGCATAGCTACATTCATCTCATGGTGTTCAGCACGAGTTTCAAGTTATTGATCAGGTCCTCCTCGAAAAATTATATCCGCTGTTAGGTCGTCAAGCCTATCCTCCAGCCACTTGCATCTGAACTTCATCACAATATCGCTCGGATCATGCTCAAGTATGTCTGGTTCAAAGCTAGGCGATCCACCAGCTTCTCTCTCTCATGAACCAACAGCGAGACCCGTTCATCAGCAGACCTGATGGTCTTCTTGTACCGGGCAACTGAGTGTTCTGCAAACGCAGGCATTCTGATCGGTCCTGATAACGAGCGTTCACGATGCGGGATAAGGTGACTGTTTCCTGGGTGTTCCCGCAAGACTCCAGAAAATTGATGAAAACGTGAGGGAACGCCTGTACTCCCTCTCCAAGTTGGTGCCCACAACGGAAGAAGCATTTATCTCCCCGAACAAACCGAGGATTTCCAGCTTCGACACTCGATGAGGGCTATGTAGACATAACCTCGACCAAGAAGGTGATAAAGCCTTTCCATTTGATGATGTAATTTCAGCTGGAAAGATGTGTGTAGGAAGCATTGGCCATTATCGAGGAGAAATCAAGGTAGACAGCAAATACGAAAAGGAGAGGAGAAAGGTGAAGCAGATGATTGAAATGCAAAGGTGATGATTTGCTTCAAGTTAAGTATCGCTTCACAGTGCAGTCTCTATTGCCAGATTTCCTATCTGCCATTCTCTGTTAGCAGCACCTCCGTTGGCTCGAATCCCCCGTTTGTCTGCAATCTCGAGCCGAAAAATCCGAAATTTCTGCTAAAAAGTTTGAGGGGACGCCACTACTTTAAAAAGGAAGAAGAGATAGAGGAGCCGAGTGGGAGACAAGGCTATCTTAGCAGAAAAGAAGAGAAGACTTGTCTTCATTTATAAACAGGAAAAGGTATCGCCTGTAAAGCCGACACTTGGGACAGGCGGAGGAGTAACGACGGGAGCTCTACCACTATGAAAAGATGAGAAAAGACGAGCCAGCTAGAGACACGCAAGAAAGATTGAGAAAGACAGAATTCTTGGGAGAAGTAATACAGATGCCAATCCCACACCCAAGTTTTAAAAGAGACGTCTTCTTGGTAATCTTCATCTATACTCGAAGAGAGTTTCGAAGTATACCTAGTCACTCAGAAAAAAGTTCAAGAGGGTGAAAAATACAAGGAGAGACAGCAAACCTCGTGGAACCATTAAGCAATCGAGGATGTCTCAACCCAACAATCTCGAGAACTATCGCTACTTGCTGAATATGGGAGAAGCAGAGTTCGATGCCATGTTTGGAATTCATACCATGGAGCCTAGCCCTTCCGCCGATGACATCGAAGACCTCGATAACATACAGACAACAACAACCAGGGTCAAAGAAGCGTCGTCGGCGTCACACCGAGTCTCAAATTCAAAAGCTTGAAGATTTTCTTCAAAAGGTACCCTATGCCGGATGACAAACAAAGAAGGAAAATAAGCCAAGAAACAGGGTTGAACCTTCTGCAAATCAAGTTTTGGTTTCAAAACAGGCGAACCCGAGTAAGGGCTCAACACGAGCGCAGTGAAGTTGAGTTTCTGAAAGCTGAAATGAAAAACTCCGAGCAGAGAATAAGAGATATAAGGAAGCTTTCGACTCCACCACTTGCCCCAACTGCCATAGCCTCCTCGCGCTTGACGAAAGACATTACCTGAAGATCGAGAACGCCCGTTTAAAAGGTGAGTTAGATCAATTCATAACAGGATCGAGTTCTGTTGGAGCAGGGTACAAAAAGACCAATCCTACTGGATCAGCGTCAATACCTCCCGAGAAAGAGGGGACGAATCACCACCAAGCGGACATTGACGACGATTTTTTAGCCATGATCGACCAGTTTGACGTCGGTGGAGTATCGGGCTGTGATACGCATGCTCAACATTGACCACCGGACCTTCAATATGGCTGATGTGTACCCTGATCCAGAATGAAGCTTGCTGACACCTGGAGAGCCTGCAGAGGAAGAAAAACTAATCCAGAATGCATATGCTTTCATTATTTTGCATGGATAGTTTGTCTATGAATGTATAGAATCAACGCAAAAGTAAGAAGCAATCGTTTCGCTTTCCCTCGTCAAATGCCCGAGTTTCCATCGTACCAAACTCGCGACGAATTAACCGCGTCTGAAAATCCGTGTAGACTCGAAGGGTAAATCCGTATCGTTTCAATTTACCCTCAAATTGCTCCAAGTTTTTAAATAAATTCCTTGTATTTTCAAGAATTTACGAACTGCCCCAGAATACAGTCGTACCCGAATGCGAAGTCCTCTTGTTAACAAAACCGGGGGCAAATTGACTCATGAATACTATCACTGATGGACAGCTTCAAACAAGGAAAAATACTAGCGAAAGACTAGAGCACCCTCAGAGATGGGTAGTTTTGTATCGTCTCCAATCTACTCATGATCATATCGCGTTCTGAATTACCTCTATTCTGTCTTAACAGGCGTTGTAATTACCTCGAGAAGCGTCGTGGCGTATAATTACCCAATACTACTAGACCCATGTCATCTCGAAGTTCAATACCTAAAAGAGAACTTCCATGGATGCCTAAGGACCTACAGGCCTGGTTGCGTAGGAAGTGACAGTGGGCCCGAAGCAATCCAAGTCCGATCCCCAGCCTTGGTCCAAATGATTAATTGTCCAACAAGAACTGGAGGAAACTCGAGCCGGCGATCTGGTTAAGGGGTTTTTAAAACATTCAAGATGAATGGGTAGGCCACTATCGTTCCCTTTTTATCCCTTCTAATAGCCGGCTAACACGACTCCTTTTTATTTCTAGAGAGAGCTATTTACACTCTCTTTTTTCCTTCTTGTAAGGATGATGCTAGACACTACGAGTGATAAAATTATGATCATCTGCCCCGATCCTTTTCTGATCAAAATGGGAAAATGAGCAAATCCTAAAATTGAAAAAGGAGAGGGCAGGCTCAGTACAATGGATATAGTGTATAGGATAGAGAAAAGAATGCTCTTCATCATCCTAAGGCACTCGAATTAAAGTTTGAGTAAAATGCAAAGCAAGACCGAAGATTGATGCTAGTTTGAACAAGAGAATTTCTAACCATTTACCTCATGCCGCTGCTGTTTACACGTCTCCCCAATGTTGGTTCTTGACAGGGGTGAAAACGTTCAATTTGTCAATTTTGACTGGGGGTTTAAAGAGAAATGAATGTATCGAATGTACCTTTTGGGAATGACAGGAGATGAAAGGCAAGCCATTTCCGCTACGTCATATATTAAATATAGGACGTATGTGGAAATGGCTTGCCTTTCATCGTCCTGTCATGTCCCATTCTGTACATTCGATACATTGTGTACAGTTTATACCCCCAGTCAAATTGACAAATTGAACATGCAGAACAGTCATGCATAAATCATGGAATGTGTAAACATCATGCAGATGTGACAGTTTCTAGCATCACACGTCCAAGCATGAAGAATTTGGATTGCCCCTGAACACATGGGCCGATCGAGAGAATGGAGAGTCTACTCCTTACGTCGAGGAGTAACTTGTCTCTGAGTTTGCCCTCTCCTTTTTCAATTTTAGGATTTGCCATCAATTTGCCCCATTTGATCGAAATGGATCTCTTCAGATGATCATAATTTTATCACTCGGGGTTGTCTCCTTCAACATGTTAAATGTTAGTGTAAATATTTCCTGTAAAAAAGAAAGGAGACGTGTTAGCCGGTATTAGAAGGGATAAACTGGAACGATACTGGTTTACCCTTCATCTTGAATGTTTTGCGTGACCCCTTAACCAGCTTCGCCGGCTCGAGTTTCCTCCAGTTCTTGTTGGACACTTAATCATTTGGACCAAGGCCAAGGGGATCGGACTTGGATTGCTTCGGCCCACTGTCACTTCCTACGCCACCAGGCCTGTAGGGCCTTAGGCATCCATGGAAGTTCTCTTTTAGGTATTGAACTTCGAGATGACATGGTCTAGTAGTATTGGGTAATTATACGCCACGACGCTTCTCGAGGTAATTTACAACGCCTGTTAAGACAGAATAGAGGTAATTCAGAACGCGATATGATCATGAGTAGATTGGAACGATACAAAACTACCCATCTCTGAGGCTGCTCTCGTCTTTCGCTCGTATTTTTCCTTGTTTGAAGCTGTCCATTCAGTGATAGTATTCATGAGTCAATTTGCCCCCGGTTTTGTTTAACAAGAGGACTTCGCATTCGGGTACGACTGTATTCTTGGGGCAGTTCGTAAATTCTTGAAAATACAAGGAATTTAATTAAAACTTGGAGCAATTTGAGGGTAAATTGAAACGATACGGATTTACCCTTCGAGTCTACACGGATTTTCAGACGCGGTTAATTCGTCGCGAGTTTGGTACGATGGCAAACTCGGGCATTTGACGAGGGAAAGCGAAACGATGCTTCTTACTTTTGCGTGATTCTATACATTCATAAGACAAACTATCCATGCAAAATAATGAAAGCATATGCATTCTGGATTAGTTTTTCTTCCTCTGCAGGCTCTCCAGGTGTCAGCAAGCTTCATTCTGGATCAGGTACACATCAGCCATATTGAAGGTCCGGTGGTCAATGGTTGAGCATGCGTATCACAGCCCGATACTCCACCGACGTCAAACTGGTCGATCATGGCTAAAAAATCGTCGTCAATGTCCGCTGGTGGTGATTCGTCCCCTCTTTCTCGGGAGGTATTGACGCTGATCCAGTAGGATTGGTCTTTTTGTACCCTGCTCCAACAGAACTCGATCCTGTTATGAATTGATCTAACTCACCTTTTAAACGGGCGTTCTCGATCTTCAGGTACTGTCTTTCGTCAAGCGCGAGGAGGCTATGGCAGTTGGGGCAAGTGGTGGAGTCGAAAGCTTCCTTATATCTCTTATTCTCTGCTCGGAGTTTTTCATTTTCAGCTTTCAGAAACTCAACTTCACTGCGCTCGTGTTGAGCCCTTACTCGGGTTCGCCTGTTTTGAAACCAAAACTTGATTTGCAGAAGGTTCAACCCTGTTTCTTGGCTTATTTTCCTTCTTTGTTTGTCATCCGGCATAGGGTACCTTTTGAAGAAATCTTCAAGCTTTTGAATTTGAGACTCGGTGTGACGCCGACGACGCTTCCTTGACCCTGGTTTGTTTGTCTGTATTGTTATCGAGGTCTTCGATGTCATCGGCGGAAGGGCTAGGCTCCATGGTATGAATTCCAAACATGGCATCGAACTCTGCTTCTCCCATATCAGCAAGTAGCGATAGTTCTCGAGATGTGGGTTGAGACATCCTCGATTGCTTAATGGTTCCACGAGGTTTGCTGTCTCTCCTTGTATTTTCACCCTTCTTGAACTTTTTCTGAGTGACTAGGTATACTTCGAAACTCTCTCAGAGTATAGATGAAGATTACCAAGAAGACGTCTCTTTTAAAACTTGGGTGTGGGATTGGCATCTGTATTACTTCTCCAAGAATTCTGTCTTTCTCAATCTTTCTGCGTGTCTCTAGCTTGGCTCGTCTTTTCTCATCTTTTCATAGTGGTAGAGCTCCCGTCGTATCTCCTCCGCCTGTCCCAAGTGTCGGCTTACAGGCGATCCCTTTTCCTGTTATAAATGAAGACAAGTCTTCTCTTCTTTTCTGCTACAGATAGCCTTGTCTCCCACTCGGCTCCTCTATCTCTTCTTCCTTTTTTAAAGTAGTGGCGTCCCCTCAAACTTTTTAGCAGAAATTTCGGATTTGTTCGGCTCGAGATTGCAGACAAACGGGGATTCGAGCCAACGGAGGTGCTGCTAACAGAGAATGGCAGATAGGAAAATCTGGCCAATAGAGACTGCACCTGTGAAGTCGATACTTAACTTGAAGCAAATCATCACCTTTGCATTTCAATCATCTGCTTCACCTTTCTCCTCTTCCTTTTCGTATTGCTTGTCTACCTTGATTTCTTCCTCGATAATGGCCAATCTTCCTACACACATCTTTCCAGCTGAAATTACATTCAAATGGGAAAGGCTTTATCACCTTCTTGGTCGAGGTTATGTCTACATAGCCCATCATCCGAGTGTCGAAGCTGAAATCCTCGGTTTGTTCGGGAGATAAATGCTTCTTCCGTTGTGGGCACCAACTTGGAGAGGGAGTACAGGGCGTTCCCTCACGTTTTCATCAATTTCTGGAGTCTTGCAGGAACACCCAGGAAACAGTCACCTTATCCCGCATCGTGAACGCTCGTTATCAGGACCGATCAGAATGCCTGGCGTTTGCAGAACACTCAGTTGCCCGGTACAAGAAGACCATCAGGTCTGCTGATGAACGGGTCTCGCTGTTGGTTCATGAGAGAGAGAAGCTGGTGGAGCGCCTAGCTTTGAACCAGACATACTTTGAGCATGATCCGAGCGATATTGTGATGAAGTTCAGATGCAAGTGGCTGGAGGATAGGCTTGACGACCTAACAGCGGATATAATTTTCGAGAGGGACCTGATCAATAACTTGAAACTCGCTGCTGAACACCATGAGATGAATGTAGCTAGGCACAAGGAGAAATGTACCCATCTATTCTTCAAGCTTGCAGATCTCGAATCCCAGGTTGCTCGGTGTAGGCAGAGTATTAACTTCATGGAGAGTCAGTTGAACTCTTTTGTAATGCTTATCAGGGCTCAGTTCGGCTTTACTTTCCCTCCCAGTGAGCTATTGTAAAACTCGTTGATGAATGGAATCAAGAAAAATCTTCACATGTTTGTACTTTCTTGCTATCTCTTCTTCCCTATAGCATGATGGAACGGTTAAGGCACTGTTGACACCTGATTTTTAATCATTTTTTCTCTTTTAAAATTAATAAAAAATCAACAAAAAATGAGAAAATTAAAAAATCAACTTTGGGGACCTTGGCCAAGCCTAGGAAACCAATTTTGATCAAAAAATGATTTTCCGTATTTTTCGTATTTTTTTAGCGTTTTTATCTTCAAAAATTCATAAAAAAATCAAATAAAAATAAAAAAAAATTTGAAAAATCAACTTTGGAAGCCTTAGCCAAGCCTAGGGAACCATTTTGGACAAAAATAATTTTTCATATTATTCGTATTTTTTAATATTTTTCAAAAATTAGGAAAATATTTAATAAATAATAGCATTTGATGCCACAAAAATACATAAAAATAGTCAACATTTTTCTTTTAAATCCCTTTTCATGTTGGCCATCACAAATTTAAAAAATCCAATTCGGGGTCGTGTATTTCTTCACGAGCATAATCTCGAATCGGGCCTAAAAAATTCAATTGAGTCAATTTATTTTCATTTTTCACTTTTAGGAGTTGTGACATTATTCTCTAATATTCTAAATTTTCATCTTGGCCCAATTATACTTAGAATGACTCAATTTTGCAAAAGGGCTTTAATTAAATTTTGCGGCAAGAAATGAGTTTAAATTTGATATGCGATGAATTTCGACTAAGCATAGGAGAGGTGTGTTGAAAATTTTGAGAAGATTTGTACTTAAAGAAATATTTTTTCAGGGACTAAATTGCAAATACTCAAAATCTCAAGGACTAGAGTGTAAATACCTAACTCTTAAGGGATTATTTTGCAAATAACAAAAAAGAGTTAGTGGAGAAATTAGAATGGAGAAAGGAAGATGGAGAAGAGGAGATGGAGAAGAGAAGATGGAGAATAGGAGATGAAGAAGAATAGATGGAGAAAATAAGATAAGAGAAGGGAAGATAGAGAAGAAGAGATGGAGAAGAATGGATGAAGAAAATAAGATAAGAGAAGGGAAGATGGAGAAAAAGAAGAGTTAGTGGAGAAATTAGAATGGGAGATATATGTGGAGAAGGGAAGATGGAGATGGAGAAGAGTAGGTGGAGAAATTAGAATGTGAGATAGAGATGAAGAAGGGAAGATGAAGATGAAGAAGAGTTAGTGGAAAAATTAGAATGGGAGATGGAGTTAATGGAGAAATTAGAATGGGAGGTAAATGAGTGGGCTATAAAAGGAGGAAGAAGAGAGCTTGAAAAGGAGGAGTTTTTGGGGATTTTTTGGAGAGAAAATTTGGATGTTTGAGAGGATTTTGGGAGATTGAAGAAAAATTTGAGAGAAAGAAAATACCAAAGAGAAAGAGAGAATTTTGAAGATGATGGAAGTTTAAAGCTATGGGTTATCATCACCAATTCCTTCATCGATCAACATAAATCAAGAGTTCATCCCCGTCGTTCGAGCCGCAATCTTAGTCCACAAGCACTTCTCATGATGCCATTGAAGCTAAGTGCCTCTTTCATTGTTCCAATTTTTATGTGAATTAAATCGTATTTGCTCCACTTCCCATTTTCCTATATTTTGTGTCAGGAAAAAGGCCAGCCTCCTACCAGCGGCAAATTCTATGAATGTGCAAATTATTCCAGACGAGCTCTCAAGTGCCCATTAAATTTTCAGTTGATCCATCGATGGATTTCGACGCGAATTGTCGAATCAACTCATTGTATTTAATTTTTGCACCGTCAAACCCCAAAATGGAGAGGGCAAAGCCCATCCGCATTTAAATTCCTGCACCTTAAACCCCAAAGGGAGAGCCAAGCCAATGCTAGGCCGCCCATTGGAGGTTTTTACTTATTGTCATTTAAATTTCTGCACCTTAAATCCCAAAGGGAAGAGCCAAGCCGATGCTAGGCCGCCCATTGGAGGTCTTTAAATTCCTGCACCTTAAATCCCAAAAGAGAGGGCCAAGCCAAGGCTAAGCTATCCATTGGTGGTCTTTATTTATTGTCATTTACTTCCTGTAATTAATTTTTGAATCATTAAACCCCAAAATGAATAGGTCGCAGCACTGCACAGAAGTCGTTAACTCACTCCCTCTTTCGGCTTCAGGGAAATACTTAATATTTTGAAAATGCCAAAAAAATGTCACTCACGTATATTCCATTTAAAAAAGTGAAAATACAAAAAGAGAAAATACAAAAAGAGAACACTCCACTAGAGCTTTAGAAATAAACCAAGCCTGAGTGGCCAAATTAGGATACCCATAAAATTAAGGTACCGAAAGGGCATTAGTTTTAATTAACTAGTGTAACCAAGTCCCCGAACTCATAATCTCTGGTTCGTAGAAGTAATTTAGTTCTCCCGCTAATTTACTTAGGTTTCTAATCAACCTACCAAAAATGATTAGTGGCGACTCCAAAATTTAAAACCATTTGAACAAAAAACCAAAGTCGCGATTTGGTAGAGCTTGGGAGAGCTCGAACTAGGTTAGTTAATTTAATCAATTAATCTGGTAATCCATTAACCTAAAAATGAATTTTAGGTCGTGACAGCTTGGCGACTCCGCTGGGGACGCGTTCTTAATTTTTTAAAAAATTTAAGAACTTAGAGGACTTAGGCCAGAAAGATTTCATGGAAATTCATTTGGTTTGACAATTGTTTAGATTCTGATCTTTAGGTGTTAAATGGTTTTGCAGGATGGGAGTTATAAGGGGTGGAGTGTTTGGCTAACCCTTTGTTTTGCAGATTGGTGTAAGAATGTTTGTTTAAATTCTGCACATTATTGAAGCGGTGTTTGTATTTAAATGTTGTGCATGTGTTTACAATTTTAGCACTACATCACACATGTCCCGTGGCCTGACCTGACCACTAGTTTTAGGATGGTATTGTGATTTGGTTCTAGCGTTCGGCGTGAGATCACGTCGAAAGTTAGCCCAGATTCAATCCCGAACCTCTTTTCAAAAATGAGTTTAAAAGTTAGGCCTCAAGCTGGTAAGATTACCAAAGCAGTGGTTTAATTTTTAGCTCGAGCAGCCGAAGTTGGGAGGCCCGGCTAATCCTGATTATGTCGTGGGATCATGGCTAATTTTGATTATGTGCGCGAGATTGTCGCATTGCCGTAAGTCTTTCGCTTCAATTGTCAGCCTTTAGAGTAAATAGGCTAAGATTTAAACTCACGATTCATGTGCATGTCTATGTAACCTACATAGTATTTTTCACGGTGAAAGTAAGGTTTCTAACTTCATCTTGTATTTATACAAGATGAAGTTAGAAACCTTACTTTCACCGTGAAAAATACTATGTAGGTTACATAGACATGCACATGAATCGTGAGTTTAAATCTTAGCCTATTTACTCTAAAGGCTGACAAATTGAAGCGAAAGACTTACGGCAATGCGACAATCTCGCGCACATAATCAAAATTAGCCATGATCCCACGACATAATCAGGATTAGCCGGGCCTCCCAACTTCGGCTGCTCGAGCTAAAAATTAAAACCACTGCTTTGGTAATCTTACCAAGCTTGAGCCTAACTTTTAAAACTCATTTTTGAAAAGAGGTTCGGGATTGAATCTGGGCTAACTTTCGACGTGATCTCACGCCGAACGCTAGAACCAAATCACAATACCATCCTAAAACTAGTGGTCCAGGTCAGGCCACGGGACATGTGTGATGTAGTGCTAAAATTGTAAACACATGCACAACATTTAAATACAAACACCGCTTCAATAATGTGCAGAATTTAAACAAACAATTCTTACACCAATCTGCAAAACAAAGGGTTAGCCAAACACTCCACCCCTTATAACTCCCATCCTGCAAAACCATTTAACACCTAAAGATCAGAATCTAAACAATTGTCAAACCAAATGAATTTCCATGAAATCTTTCTGGCCTAAGTCCTCTAAGTTCTTAAATTTTTTAAAAAATTAAGAACGCGTCCCCAGCGGAGTCGCCAAGCTGTCACGACCTAAAATTCATTTTTAGGTTAATGGATTACCAGATTAATTGATTAAATTAACTAACCTAGTTCGAGCTCTCCCAAGCTCTACCAAATCGCGACTTTGGTTTTTTGTTCAAATGGTTTTAAATTTTGGAGTCGCCACTAATCATTTTTGGTAGGTTGATTAGAAACCTAAGTAAATTAGCGGGAGAACTAAATTACTTCTACGAACCAGAGATTATGAGTTCGGGGACTTGGTTACACTAGTTAATTAAAACTAATGCCCTTTCGGTACCTTAATTTTATGGGTATCCTAATTTGGCCACTCAGGCTTGGTTTATTCTAAAGCTCTAGTGGAGTGTTCTCTTTTTGTATTTTCTCTTTTGTATTTCACTTTTTAAATGGAATATACGTGAGTGACATTTTTTTGGCATTTTCAAAATATTAAGTATTTCCCTGAAGCCGAAAGAGGGAGTGAGTTAACGACTTCTGTGCAGTGCTGCGACCTATTCATTTTGGGGTTAATGATTCAAAAATTAAATTACAGGAAGTAAATGACAATAAATAAAGACCACCAATGGATAGCTTAGCCTTGGCTTGGCCCTCTCTTTTGGGATTTAAGGTGCAGGAATTTAAAGACCTCCAATGGGCGGCCTAGCATCGGCTTGGCTCTTCCCTTTGGGATTTAGGGTGCAGAAATTTAAATGACAATAAGTAAAAACCTCCAATGGGCGGCCTAGCATTGGCTTGGCTCTTCCCTTTGGGGTTTAAGGTGCAGGAATTTAAATGCGGATGGGCTTTGCCCTCTCCATTTTGGGTTTGACGGTGCAAAAATTAAATACAATGAGTGATTCGACAATTCGCGTCGAAATCCATCGATGGATCAACTGAAAATTTAATGGGCACTTGAGAGCTCGTCGGAATAATTTGCACATTCATAGAATTGCCGCTGGTAGGAGGCTGGCCTTTTCCTGACACAAAATATAGGAAAATGGGAAGTGGAGCAAATACGATTTAATTCACATAAAAAATTGGAACAATGAAAGAGGCACTTAGCTTCAATGGCATCATGAGAAGTGCTTGTGGACTAAGATTGCGGCTCGAACGACGGGGATGAACTCTTGATTTATGTTGATCGATGAAGGAATTGGTGATGATAACCCATAGCTTTAAACTTCCATCATCTTCAAAATTCTCTCTTTCTCTTTGGTATTTTCTTTCTCTCAAATTTTTTCTTCAATCTCCCAAAATCCTCTCAAACATCCAAATTTTCTCTCCAAAAAATCCCCAAAAACTCCTCCTTTTCAAGCTCTCTTCTTCCTCCTTTTATAGCCCACTCATTTACCTCCCATTCTAATTTCTCCATTAACTCCATCTCCCATTCTAATTTTTCCACTAACTCTTCTTCATCTTCATCTTCCCTTCTTCATCTCTATCTCACATTCTAATTTCTCCACCTACTCTTCTCCATCTCCATCTTCCCTTCTCCACATATATCTCCCATTCTAATTTCTCCACTAACTCTTCTTTTTCTCCATCTTCCCTTCTCTTATCTTATTTTCTTCATCCATTCTTCTCCATCTCTTCTTCTCTATCTCCCTTCTCTTATCTTATTTTCTCCATCTATTCTTCTTCATCTCCTATTCTCCATCTTCTCTTCTCCATCTCCTCTTCTCCATCTTCCTTTCTCCATTCTAATTTCTCCACTAACTCTTTTTTGTTATTTGCAAAATAATCCCTTAAGAGTTAGGTATTTACACTCTAGTCCTTGAGATTTTGAGTATTTGCAATTTAGTCCCTGAAAAAATATTTCTTTAAGTACAAATCTTCTCAAAATTTTCAACACACCTCTCCTATGCTTAGTCGAAATTCATCGCATATCAAATTTAAACTCATTTCTTGCCGCAAAATTTAATTAAAGCCCTTTTGCAAAATTGAGTCATTCTAAGTATAATTGGGCCAAGATGAAAATTTAGAATATTAGAGAATAATGTCACAACTCCTAAAAGTGAAAAATGAAAATAAATTGACTCAAATGAATTTTTTAGGCCCGATTCGAGATTATGCTCGTGAAGAAATACACGACCCCGAATTGGATTTTTAAATTTGTGATGGCCAACATGAAAAGGATTTAAAAGAAAAATGTTGACTATTTTTATGTATTTTTGTGGCATCAAATGCTATTATTTATTAAATATTTTCCTAATTTTGAAAAATATTAAAAAAATACGAATAATATGAAAATTATTTTTGTCCAAAAATGGTTCCCTAGGCTTGGCTAAGGCTTCCAAAGTTGATTTTTCAAATTTTTTTTTATTTTTATTTGATTTTTTTATGAATTTTTGAAGATAAAAACGCTAAAAAAATACGAAAAATACGGAAAATCATTTTTTGATCAAAATTGGTTTCCTAGGCTTGGCCAAGGTCCCCAAAGTTGATTTTTTAATTTTCTCATTTTTGTTGATTTTTTATTAATTTTAAAAGAGAAAAATGATTAAAAATCAGGTGTCAACAGTGCCTTAAACCGTTCCATCATGCTATAGGGAAGAAGAGATAGCAAGAAAGTACAAACATGTGAAGATTTTTCTTGATTCCATTCATCAACGAGTTTTACAATAGCTCACTGGGGAGGGAAAGTAAAGCCGAACTGAGCCCTGATAAGCATTACAAAAGAGTTCAACTGACTCTCCATGAAGTTAATACTCTGCCTACACCGAGCAACCTGGGATTCGAGATCTGCAAGCTTGAAGAATAGATGGGTACATTTCTCCTTGTGCCTAGCTACATTCATCTCATGGTGTTCAGCAGCGAGTTTCAAGTTATGATCAGGTCCCTCTCGAAAATTATATCCGCTGTTAGGTCGTCAAGCCTATCCTCCAGCCACTTGCATCTGAACTTCATCACAATATCGCTCGGATCATGCTCAAAGTATGTCTGGTTCAAAGCTAGGCGCTCCACCAGCTTCTCTCTCTCATGAACCAACAGCGAGACCCGTTCATCAGCAGACCTGATGGTCTTCTTGTACCGGGCAACTGAGTGTTCTGCAAACGCCAGGCATTCTGATCGGTCCTGATAACGAGCGTTCACGATGCGGGATAAGGTGACTGTTTCCTGGGTGTTCCTGCAAGACTCCAGAAAATTGATGAAAACGTGAGGGAACGCCCTGTACTCCCTCTCCAAGTTGTGCCCACAACGGAAGAAGCATTTATCTCCCGAACAAACCGAGGATTTCAGCTTCGACACTCGGATGATGGGCTATGTAGACATAACCTCGACCAAGAAGGTGATAAAGCCTTTCCCATTTGAATGTAATTTCAGCTGGAAAGATGTGTGTAGGAAGATTGGCCATTATCGAGGAAGAAATCAAGGTAGACAAGCAGAATACGAAAAGGAAGAGGAGAAAGGTGAAGCAGATGATTGAAATGCAAAGGTGATGATTTGCTTCAAGTTAAGTATCGACTTCACAGGTGCAGTCTCTATTGGCCAGATTTTCCTATCTGCCATTCTCTGTTAGCAGCACCTCCGTTGGCTCGAATCCCCGTTTGTCTGCAATCTCGAGCCGAACAAATCCGAAATTTCTGCTAAAAAGTTTGAGGGGACGCCACTACTTTAAAAAGGAAGAAGAGATAGAGGAGCCGAGTGGGAGACAAGGCTATCTGTAGCAGAAAAGAAGAGAAGACTTGTCTTCATTTATAAACAGGAAAAGGGATCGCCTGTAAAGCCGAACTTGGGACAGGCGGAGGAGATAACGACGGGAGCTCTACCACTATGAAAAGATGAGAAAAGACGAGCCAAGCTAGAGACACGCAAGAAGATGAGAAAGACAGAATTCTTGGGAGAAGTAATACAGATGCCAACCCACACCCAAGTTTTAAAAGAGACGTCTCTGGTAATCTTCATCTATACTCTGAAGAGAGTTTCGAAGTATACCTAGTCACTCAGAAAAAGTTCAAGAAGGGTGAAAAATACAAGGAGAGACAGCAAACCTCGTGGAACCATTAAGCAATCGAGGATGTCTCAACCCAACAATCTCGAGAACTATCGCTACTTGCTGAATATGGGAGAAGCAGAGTTCGATGCCATGTTTGGAATTCATACCATGGAGCCTAGCCCTTCCGCCGATGACATCGAAGACCTCGATAACAATACAGACAACAACAACCAGGGTCAAAGGAAGCGTCGTCGGCGTCACACCGAGTCTCAAATTCAAAAGCTTGAAGATTTCTTCAAAAGGTACCCTATGCCGGATGACAAACAAAGAAGGAAAATAAGCCAAGAAACAGGGTTGAACCTTCTGCAAATCAAGTTTTGGTTTCAAAACAGGCGAACCCGAGTAAGGGCTCAACACGAGCGCAGTGAAGTTGAGTTTCTGAAAGCTGAAAATGAAAAACTCCGAGCAGAGAATAAGAGATATAAGGAAGCTTCGACTCCACCACTTGCCCCAACTGCCATAGCCTCCTCGCGCTTGACGAAAGACAGTACCTGAAGATCGAGAACGCCCCGTTTAAAAGGTGAGTTAGATCAATTCATAACAGGATCGAGTTCTGTTGGAGCAGGGTACAAAAAGACCAATCCTACTGGATCAGCGTCAATACCTCCCGAGAAAGAGGGGACGAATCACCACCAAGCGGACATTGACGACGATTTTTAGCCATGATCGACCAGTTTGACGCGGTGGAGTATCGGGGCTGTGATACGCATGCTCAACCATTGACCACCGGACCTTCAATATGGCTGATGTGTACCTGATCCAGAATGAAGCTGCTGACACCTGGAGAGCCTGCAGAGGAAGAAAAATAATCCAGAATGCATATGCTTTCATTATTTTGCATGGATATTTTGTCTTATGAATGTATAGAATCAACGCAAAAGTAAGAAGCAATCGTTTCGCTTTCCCTCGTCAAATGCCCGAGTTGCCACGTACCAAAACTCGCGACGAATTAACCGCGTCTGAAAATCCGTGTAGACTCGAAGGGTAAATCCGTATCGTTTCAATTTACCCTCAAATTGCTCCAAGTTTTAAATTAAATTCCTTGTATTTTCAAGAATTTACGAACTGCCCCAAGAATACAGTCGTACCCGAATGCGAAGTCTCTTGTTAAAACAAACCGGGGGCAAATTGACTCATGAATACTATCACTGAATGGACAGCTTCAAACAAGGAAAAATACGAGCGAAAGACGAGAGCAGCCTCAGAGATGGGTAGTTTGTATCGTTCCAATCTACTCATGATCATATCGCGTTCTGAATTCATATTCTGTCTTAAACAGGCGTTGTAAATTACCTCGAGAAGCGTCGTGGCGTATAATTACCCAATACTACTAGACCATGTCATCTCGAAGTTCAATACCTAAAAGAGAACTTCCATGGATGCCTAAGGCCCTACAGGCCTGGGTGGGTAGGAAGTGACAGTGGGCCGAAGCAATCCAAGTCCGCATCCCAAGCCTTGGTCCAAATGATTAAGTGTCCAACAAGAACTGGAGGAAACTCGAGCCGGCGAAGCTGTTAAGGGGTCACGCAAAACATTCAAGATGAAGGGTAAACCAGTATCGTTCCAGTTATCCCTTCTAATATACGGCTAACACGTCTCCTTCTTTTTTACAGGAAATATTACACAACATTTAACATGTTGAAGGAGACAACCCGAGTGATAAAATTATGATCATCTGAAGAGATCCATTTCGATCAAAATGGGGCAAATTGATGGCAAATCCTAAAATTGAAAAAGGAGAGGAGGCAAACTCAGAGACAAGTTACTCCTCGACGTAAGGAGTAGACTCCCATTCTCTCGATCGGCCCATGTGTTCAGGGGCAATCCAAATCTTCATGCTTGGACGTGTGATGCTAGAAACTGTCACATCTGCATGATGTTTACACATTCCATGATTTATGCATGACTGTTCTGCATGTTCAATTTGTCAATTTTGACTGGGGGTATAAACTGTACACAATGTATCGAATGTACAGAATGGGACATGACAGGACGATGAAAGGCAAGCCATTCCACATACGTCTATATTTAATCCATAATGAGTTGAGCGGTAGACAGATTCCGCATTCTCCAAGGCAATGTTTTCTCGCAAAAGGTACGATAGTCGAAGTGAAGGAGGCATTTCATTTCTCTATCTAAACACTACAGGTGTCCATTGCAAACCCCTTGAGCGGCGGTTTCGTTTTCTTACCCCTGTCAAGAACCACCCCACATTGGGGCAAGACGAGGTAATTCCAGCAGCGGCATGAGGTAAATGGTTAGAAATTCTCTTGTTCAAACTAGCATCAATCTTCGGGTCTTGCTTTGCATTTTACTCAAACTTTAATTCGAGTGCCTTAGGATGATGAAGAGCATTCTTTTCTCTATCCTATACACATATCCATGTACAGCCCAATTGAGCCTGTATATATTCGTTCTCAAGCCCGTTGGTGATCATTGCTCGTTCAAATGAAGATGACAGAACTGAAGAGATCGGGGCAGTAAAGAATCCCAAAGTGAACTCATCTCGTATGCTAGATTTCTCATGTAGTGTCTAGCATCATCCCTTACAAAGAAAAGAAAGGAAAAGAAAGAGAGGTGTCAAAAATAGCTCTCTCTCAAGAAATAAAATGGGAGTCGGATTAAGAAAAGCAACGGCTAATCCCACAAAAATCCGGGCAGTAAAAGCAAAATGCCTATCAAAAGAAGCCAATGCCATTCAAATCTTTGTCATTTGTTTTAAAAATCCCAAATGACAGACTTGTAAAGAAAGAGTCTCAGAGAGTCAATGAAAA
>JAGVVM010011631.1:0-12592 GCA_019149425.1 Psidium friedrichsthalianum
TCGGATGGAGGATAGTAACTGTAGGGTATAATCTAATATGAGGGGGAAAAGGGCGTAGTAGAAAGAGCCTAGGGTAGGGGGGGCGGTTGCAGGGATGCAGCATATGCCCCCTCGGCGGGGTGGTCGGTGCTGCCCAAGTTGGCAAACCCTCCGTAGAGTCTTACCGACGCTCGCCCGCGGAGATCAAGGGTCAACTCTTCCCGGGGAAGACGGGTTTTCATGACACGGAAGCAGAGCGCGCTGACATAATCATTCACTGGGAGAGCAAAGTTATGTTTGGCGCTCAGCGCCATGATCAGTACTGGCGTCTCTTTCCCGAGAAGAAACAGATCTTGCACTCCTATTCCCCTCTTAAATCCCTTTCTCTATTCTTATCTTCTCATTATCCCCTAATCCATATCGTTACTCCCTTTGTCATATTCTCCACCTGTAGCCCCTCATCCCACCCCCCCTTCTACCCTGCTCCCAATTCCCCCCGTTCCCCCACCCTGTTTCCCAGATGTCTCCCTCCTCGCATCCGCTGTCCTAGTCCCTCCACCTGCTTGTTGGGGGACTCTTTTACCCAACTCGGCCCCGTCCTTCCCTTTCCCCGAACCGCGTCGCCCTATTTCGTGGCTCCCTCTTATCTTAAGCGCCTTCCTGTCACCTTCCGCTCTTTAGGTTTACTGGTTTCGCCCTGTTTCTTCCTATCTCTTTTCCCGTCTATACTGTCGTTTCTTCTTTCGCGCTCTTTTATTGTTTTTGTCAAACCCCTTCCCCTTTTCCCCCGCCGCTTTTCTCTTGCCCACTCTTTTCCCCCCTTTCTTCCTCCCTAGTTTCGCTGACGCGCGTCCGCTGTCCTTCCTCTTGTTTTTTCTTGCTCCTCCTCTTTCCCGTTTTCTGCCCATTTCGAGGCTTTCTTGCAGCCTCCTTCTTTTGTTTAATTTCCCCTTTTCCTGGTCTTTTCTTTCAGTTTTTCCCGACCCCCCGTTGTGCTGCGTTCTCCCTTCTTGTTTTCAGCTCCCATACCCCCCCCCCTCTTCTTCTCCCTCTTCCTCACCTTTCCTCTTCAACGCCCCGCCTCCTTTTTTTGTTTTTTCTCCTTTCTCTCTTGCCTTTTTTTCTTTCCCTTTTCTCCCCCCGCCTTTTACTTCCTCCCTTCCCTCTTCTTAATTGTCCTTCCTTTTTGTTGCCCCCTCCATTTTCTCCTTTTTGAACTTGGCATCTGTTCGATGGCTGCAAACGTGGTTAGAACCAAGACGAACACCACCCCTTCCATTAACTACATGTAAATTCGCACAATGGTTGCTACTTGACAAAAGCTTAATCTGATCTTGCTAAGACACATATCAAAGATCTCTTTTGTTTTTCCTCTTGGTTATTGTTGATACAGTTCAAATTCTGCTCCCTCTATCTACTTCATTTCATTGCCCTTGTCCCTTTTTTTTCTTATAAGTGAAGAGACAACTATTCTTTTGCTCAAAACCCTCCATAAATGTTGGGATTGAGTCGATACTCTGTTCATTGCCAAGATCTATAATTTCGAGATTGGCAGCCTGCCATGGCAGCCCAAGGCTAACAGAAGCATAGTTAGCGAGAAAGAAAATTATTTATGGACATTTATATATATGTAAATTGTGAGCCTTTTTGAATTTGTGAATCTCTTAAAGGAAAAAATGACTAGATCCCTGAATTTTGATTCAATATGTTATGTCATCCTAGAACTTTTAATTTTTTGATTCGATTAGGCCTTTGAACTTACGTCCCATCAATGAATAAAGTTGTCCTTAAAGATGTCCAAAATTCAACGGTCATATTGCATCAAATTAAAAAATTTAGAAGAAAAAATTCAACAATTCAGTCAAAGTTTAAGAACAATGTTAAATAAGTTAAAAATTGTCAAAACTTTATCATATATCGAGTCAAAATTTGGGAATCATTAAGCGTAATTATGTCAACCTTAGATTGTAACTTGGGCCAAGGCCCAAGAGTGCAAGTCCAAGTACCAAGTTTCGGTTCGGGTAAAACCCGCCTGACTCCCCTGAAGTTTCCACTTCCACCCGAAGCGGCGGCGCTGTGACAGTCACAGGCGGCGAGAAAATTGGAGGAAAGCGAGATCTCCGCCGCGAAGAAGAAGAAGAAGAAGAAGAAGAAGCAGCGGAAGATAGTGCAGTCCCTCATGCCTCCTCTCGTCGCAAAAGTAAAAAGCTTTCTCTTCAGCTAAGTAATCTGTCGATGTCGTCTCTATCCGATCCTCGAGCGCTCCGTCGAAGAACGCCTCCCTTCGCAAGAGCTCCTCGACGATCTCTGAGGTGCTTACCGCGATCTATCACTTCACTTGGTTGCGTATTGTGCCCATGCGTTCTCGTTCCTTTAGGGTGCGGGCGAGCCTTCTAGGGTTGACCTCGGGCTACAGAAGTAGGTTTCACCGCTTTTCAGCACTGAGCACTGCAGGAGCTCGTCTTGTTGAACTTGTTCGTCTGCAGCGCGAGCGAAATCGGCGCTCCTTTCGATTTTGGAAGTGATAAGGAGTTCGTACTTGGAGAACAAATTTCGAGTTGGGTGGGTTGTTGACTGCAAACCTGTTCGCATCTCGTAGGTGACCGATCGCTTTTGTTAGTTCCCGTGTACAGCTAGCGGCTGCAGTTCTTTTGATATGAATGAATGTTGAGTTGGTAAATCAAGTATCAAATGAAAATTTTAGCCAGGAGTAAGATTTATTTCAGAGACTCATTCTATCAAGGGATAATGAAAAAATTAGCTAGTATACCTATAAGTTTGCCAGGTGCACAAGCAGTTTGAATTATGGTTATATCATCTAAGGCATTTGAATGCCTTAGAGCTCAACTGTAGTTCTGATCACCTGCACCTATCCTTCCTTTCTCCCAAATGAGCTGCAGAATATGTACTTAATGGACTGCATTCTATTTAATTGACTTGGTAGCATAGTAGTGAATTGCTTATCAGTGAAATCTTTGCTATTTTGCTGGCTCTGATTCTTTTGTAAATTACTTCTTTGCAGTCGATTTGTCGAATGTGCCCGAAGAAGACTTTACAGTCATTTGAGAGGATTTTATTTCTCGTGGAATATGCCCATTGGTTTCTATGAGGATAACTCAGTGGAGAAAATCCATCTCTGAAGTCGTTGAGTCTGAAAGAGTTCACTGGTTTACGTATCCTTTGGAACATTAATTGTTCGTGCATATTTCATCTTCAAATCATGGCTCAGTCCATACTTTCTTTGCATAGAATGGTTAGAAATTGTTGCATGTACTCCCGCTACCGCTTTTATCTACTGTGACAGGACAGGGATTAGTTGTGTGTGAGAAAGTAAGAATTCATATTCGTGGATTTCGGTGCAAAGGAAGCACGAAGCAAGCAGAAATCAAGCAGGAATGTTCTGTGGATGATACTAGTTCTTCTTATTTTGGTTTTTCTCCATTCTGCCTGATATAACTTGCAAACAGCTGCTATTTTTTCTCTATTGCATTTTTTGCCACTAGAGTATAAGTTAGATATATTGACTCATTCATGTGGATGATGAAGCTTTAAGGGTTTTCTTCATTTCAGACCAAATCTTTTTCCTGTGAAATTGTTGCAGAATAGGATCAAGGGGGACAAGTGATCTTCTTGATGTTATTCTGGCTTATTACATGTCGGATTTTGTTAGTGTTTGGGCCGACTCGTGTGAGATGGTAGTATTGGGTGATTTTGTTGATAAATCTATCAATAAAGGCCGGAATGGTTTTAGTTTTCTTAGTTTCCCTTTCATTTCTCTTTTTGTGACGACCTTTTTTGTTTCATCATTATTCTATAAGACCTTTTGGTGGTAAATAGGGTCTCTGTTACCCTGATCTTTGCTGGGATGGATAGTAAAACATCCGACCTATCGTTTTTTAGAGTTTTGGAAGAATATAACCTTAGGCATCTTGTAGAGAGAAGTTGACATTATCTAAGCAGCTTGCTTTTTTTTTATTTTTGTGGTGTTGGGGAAGATCATTCCTTATACATCTATATCCCCCTCTTATAACTTGGAGTTTTTTAGGACCATCAAGGAGACTTGATCGGGCAATTATAAATCCAGGCAGATTCCTTTTTCATAAAGAATCTGCATATTACTTTGTGGTGGCTCAAAATGTTCTCACTTCTGTGTTCTTGATTTGCTTTTCAACATTATCCTGTAATTAAGCCAATCTTTTAATTTTTTGTCAACATATAACAGATCAGGTACCATAGCAGGAATATTTCAGTGGAATATGATTTTTTTGTACTATAAGGGCATTTAGATGGAGATATACTTCACTCTAAAGGACTAGCTATGATTCTGCAACTTCTAAGTTATGGCAATGCCTAAAAAACTTACTTTTTATTACTAGAAAGCGAACATGATATGCATTCTTGCATATTGTATAGTGTAGTTTGTTTTGTATTTGTAAACAGATGTACAGAGTTACTGACATATTTTCATTATTAGAATCTGTGGACAGAAATTTGGAATATTGCCACAATAAACCTTGAGATTTGCGATATCTTTTTTGTCTAATCATCATTAACTGTTCATCATTGCATTTGGCTGCAATAATTAATGTTTTTGGGTTCCTGAACTGCTTTGTTATCTGCATAAGTTGGATTTTTTTTTTTTGGGTAATTAAGCCATCCGTGATATCGCATTGTAGAGGGGGGGATTTCTTATGTTCCAAAGTGCCCTGTTAGTCCTTTCTATTTATTTATATTTGTATATTTATTATATATTATTTATTTTTGAGGTACCCATGTTTTTGCTTTTATTTTAGTATATTTTAAGCTTTTTGCTTCGGGTTCATCGATCGCCGACCCCAACTGGTTTGGGATAAAGGTGATGTTGATGTTGAAGCCTCCGTGATAATGTTTTTGTTATGTTGGAAATAAAGTAAATTACTTTTAGTGCCATTTGGAGGTGTATTGTAAAATGCTGAAATTTTTGGAACTATCCAATTACTGAAATATCCGTGCTTTCAGGTTATGACTTATCCCTGTTTAGTAGAATTGAAATTGTTTAATTTCTCAACTGCAAATTTGGTCTTCATAAATCGTGTGGGTTTGAGTTTCATATCTCTCCCTATAGTAACAAATGAAGGCTTTAGTGGCAAAAACTTGCAAAAGGCGCAGCAGAGATGGGACGGACCTTTTTTACGAAATCAAAATAAGTTATTTTTCTCTTTCATCTTTCCATAGGATGTCGTAGGAATAGTTTGGAGTGACCGCTTTTCTGATCTGGTGATATTTGGACTCTTAGATATGATAGAATGAGAAGATTCGGTTTACTTTGCCTTTCTGTAGGATGTCATAGGAATAGTTTAGAGTGGCTGCTTTTCTGATCTGGTGATATTTGGACTCTTGGATATGATAGAATGAGAAGATTCAGTAAAAATAATGCCGACCCACAATTAGGTCAATCTTTATTTGATCAGTCTAGCAATTGTTATTTTAAGGGTTGTTCAATAATCTCTATCAGGAAGAAGACTGATACTGCCTTCTTGATGAGTTTTTATCAGTTAGTCATCTAGTAGGCGGAATGCCTGAGTTGGATCTGTATCATCTGCCAAATAACAAATATCGATGGAGATAGCAGTTCATATTGCGTGGTTGATGGTATCTACAGTCAAATCATTTTAGATTCTGGGACAGATAATATTTAATGACATCTATAAGATCTCTCTCTCTCTCCTCTCCCCCCCGTGCCTTCTGTGCATGCATGTCTGTGTGTGACTGACACATATATGCACATTCAAATTCTGGCATTCCAACACATTGTTCTCCTTATTATGCTAAGTTTTAACAGTTGCGAAGTTTGAGAGACCTTATGTTGCTCTATTGATGACATTTTCAAGACTTCACTTCCTACAAGGTTCGAGTTCCTGTGACCGGTGCAATTATTTTGGATGAAACATACGAACGGGTAAGTTTCCTCTTTTAGTATTGTTATCTCCAGATGATTCACCTTCTCATACAACCATTGTCTGGACCTTCATGCCAAGAGTTTAAGTTGTCATGATCTTAGTAGCGAGCTCAGCGAGTGTTGATAGGCAAGCATATCTAGCTGTCTGTTTTGTCAGTTCATGAGTCCCTACGTTTCTGGTCCTCTTTTCCAGAAAGTTGGTCAGTAAATGATCCATGGCAGGGGAGAAGTTTTATCATCATTTTATGGATCGTGATGTATGCATTCTGATATGATCTTTGTCTATGACAGAAAGCAAGGAAAATAATTGATGTCAATAATTTTGATGTAACCTATGAAGTTTGATGAATATTCAGGCATTAATGTACCATTCCATGTGTTCTAAGTTGAGGAATCTGTCATTTAGAGGAGCAGGAAAATACAAGACCTTCTTAATTGTATTCGGAAATACTTGCATGATACAACCTATTATTTTATCTGACTTTGCTTGGTGGAAGCTTAGAGAATGAATTTTTCCCTTTACCCCCCTTTTAATTCGTTATGTGATTTATGAAAAGTAAAGCTCTAACATTGTAAAACTGTTGAAAATAATCCTTGGCAGTGCTTACTAGTGAAGGATGGAAAGAAACAAGCTGGAGCTTTCCTCGTGGAAAAAGAACAAAGACGAGGAAGATCATACAGGTGCCATTAGAAGAAGTGAGTTTTTTCCCTCTACGTCTTGAAGTTTGTTTCTTGTTAATAGAGAAGTCTTATTGAAAAATGCGGACTTGAGTTGCAATAGGGATATCCAAAAATGTGGACTTGAGTTGCAATTAGGATATCCTAGGTGTGAGAAAGGTTTTGAACCCTACTTATTAGAGAGATAGAGTAAAGTAGTCCCTTGTTTGAATTGAGAAAGACTGCAGCACCATTCGTATAGCGAAGTGAAAAGTTTTGTTCTTCGTTTTACTTTCAGGGAAGTGAGTGGGAGGAAGCATTTTCTCTGAACCTTGGGTTGGCACATAGTGAAAGAATTTGGTTTCTCTTTTAGCAGAAAAAATTTCTGTTGTTGTTTGCCTTTTAATGCTGTGGCATGTTATAGACAATTCAGGCATGATTTGTTTCCATTGAGATACTAGAAGTTCATCAAAGTTCAGTAGCCGGACTTGGGGATCTGTACTGAAAGAGCTTCTTCATGGCTTTTCTCACTTCTAAGCCACAAGACATTGAAATGATGTTGACTCATTCTTTTTATGGCTAATGCAGGTCCTAGAGGAAACAGGTTTTGATGTGACAAACCTTAGCAATAAGGATGAGATATCGAGATGATATTTGGACAGCAGAGAGTGCGGCTGTATGTTATTGCGGGCGTGAAGGATGATACTACTTTGCTCCACTACTAAAAAGAGATTAGTGTAATGTCTTCTGTTTGAGCAATCCATTAACCCTCTTGAATTAGAATCTGCATTTGTATCATTAGTGTCATGTAAAATGGAGACCGAACAGTTTAATTCCTTCTAAGGAATAAAAATCGACACTTTTTTGTTGCTGAAGCTAAAAATTGAAGACGTGGTTTTTTCTGCAGTTTTCCTGAATGAATGTTTAAATTGCAGTCTCCAATTTGTGAACTGTGGTCCTGGTATTTCTGTATTTGCAGCTTAAGGATTTATTCATAGTCTAATTTGCCACATTGTAAAAACGTTATGCTGACTGTTAGCTCTGTTACTTTTGTATATAATTTATTGCTTCTGCTATGATATCAGGTTAGACATGGGAAGGGGAAGGCATTAAAGCTAAGTAAGGGACGAAATGAGCTGTAATTGTGCATAAATCATTTCTTTCATATTGCAGGAATGCATGGCACCGCCTCGATGAGCTTCAGCCTGTAAATGATGCCGTTATATCTCGTAGTATAATTGGGCTCAAGCTATATATGGTTGCTCCCTTCTTGGCGTGCGTGCTTCAACACTTCATTTAACAAGATTTTTGGTTTCAACTTTGGACATTGCATTTCTGAACCCTCTACATAATTATTTGATGTTGCAGATCTTTGAAGTCCTGGATTTTCGCCACATCAGCCTCCTGCTGCAAGATCTCATATACCTCTTAAAGGTTACTCTCCTTTAAACTCCTGCTAGTCTTGGCATCAATAAGACGTATGATGTTTCGGCTTTGTGGTGTTTACCTAGATGTTTTGTTGGAACAGAGATGTAAGGCGAGACCATTTAATGACAATACTGTATTAAAGAATGTATTGTGTTTTCTTCTCATCAATGCCAAGTGTCAATATTTTTGGGGTATCCATGTTTTTGCTTTATTTTAGTATATTTTAAGCTTTTTGCTTCGGGTTATTCGACCGCCCGACCAACTAGTTTGGGATAAAGGTGATGTGATGTTGATATTGATGAATGCCAAGCGTCAATATATGTCAGTAGAGTGACTGACTTTATTTCTCTAATGTAGATGGGAAAAATATGGTTCAGTGACTCTTGTTGATTTGACCATCAAGTAACTCACGAAGGGTATTCATTTCATGTATCAGATTATTGTGAATACAAAACAATTCGGATTGATGTTTTAGGATAGTACCAAGGGTTAATGTTATGGGAAGTGATAAAGCCTTGTTCCCATATTTAATTCTTACAGAAATCCTCATTCTCAGAGTTCAGCCTACATTTGGTTTGGGTCCTAAAAAAAGGTCTACTCTATACATTATTAAATGGTTTCGATTCTTGCATGTTCAATGAGGGAACTTGGATGTGGATGATTATTCCTTTCATTTAACCCACAAGGATGGCACATAGGAACGTTGAGATGTGTCTGTGCTTTGTATGTTGTTGCTCTTCAGCGTCATGGCTTTCCCAATCTCTTGTAATAGGGGAATCCTTTTGAAATTTTAGTTTGCGTCAGATTCCAGGTTTCCATCTGACCTACAACTTTCTTTGTTGCAATGTTACATTTTATATATGGGCTTTCCTTGACATCAGAGGTGCCTGAGCAATTATTCTTGTTATCCACGGTCTGGCAGTCACAGAGAACTTTGGTGAAACATTTGTCTGTACAGGTGTGAAATGAATGTTAATCTGATTGTTCCGATAGATATAATTACCCTTCTTGCCATCATCCTTCTTATCTGGGTTGACTTTTGAATGATGAGTCATTCATTGGCTGCGAATCTTCAAGACGGGTTTGCTAATTTCTCTGGGCTGCTTCTAATGGGGCTGACCTATCTTTTCCAGGAATCTGTGTCTGGAAGGCAAAGAACAGTTCTACGGGAAGAGCTCCACCATACCAGAGCCTCAGCCGAGTAGATCTGCATCTAACGTTCACTCTTCCAACTCAGGCCCTGGGAAAAGTTTCCGACGCTTTAGATTTGATACCGCGGCAATTTTAAGAGCAATGGATGCTGGTTTCTCATCTTGAAAAGAAAAAGGCCTCTTCTCGACAGTGTACCTTTTTTTTTTTTAATTTTCGTGTCGCCTTGGGACTCTCGTTCTCGCTCCTAACCCTGTCATGATCTGTTTAGTGTACATTGGTATTGTCATGGTGTGATGTTGTCACAAGCGTTGGTGATGTATGTCTTTGTACAGCTAGCATTTGTATAAAAGTATGGATGTTTCTGACTTCCTTTATGCTCTTCATATCTGATGTTATTGCTTTCAGCATGGTCATCTCCATGGAGGGGTCTCAAAATGTGTACAGTACGTGCGCGCGTGCCCAATGGTCATGTTTCTCGTACTTTATGGCCTAATCCTAACGATGGAGGATTTGTATCCCGTTCAGTTTTTATAGTCTCTCATGCTTGGATTGCTCATCAATCAAAGAGCTCACGGGAAATTGTTCAACAAGCCATAAATTTATTGTATTTTTGTTAATTTAGTCATAAACATTTTGATTGTGTTAATTGGGTTTTAAATCTTTTTAGATGTTGCAAATTGAGTCAACGCGGCAATTTTTGATCGGAAAATCGATGACGTGGACAACATGTTGCATCTTATGTGGTGTAGCCACATTACGTACATAATTTTATTAATATTTTAATATTTTCTATTTTTTATAATTATTAATCTTTTCTTTTTTTCTTTCTTCCCTTGCTCATTGCTAGGCCTCGCCATCGCGTGGCGACCAGCCAAAGGCAACTACCGTGATGGTTTGCGCTTACGCGAGGGTTGCCCTTATCGGGATCTAGTGAGGAACGTCCTCGCCAACCTTAGGATAAGTCACCTTGCTAGAGGCAAGTGAGTAGCTGACCTCGGCTAAAGGCCAGTAAGGGCCAGCCTTGCCCGAGGCTTGCGAGGTCCCCTCTTGTTAGATCCTAACAAGGATGACCTTGCTTGCAATTTCGTCCGTGACCTACAAAGAGACAATACTAGAAAATTATTAAAATTTCTGCATTAGCATTGGCCAAGTCCGATTTTAGGGACAGTTTGGGTGTGTCCACATCAACATTATATATCAACATGATCGAATAAACTTCAATTTGCAAATCATGAAAAATTAGGAGTTGATTTATATATATATCAATCAACTCCTAAACTTTTTTCATATTTTAGCCAAATTTGATTTTATCCGATCAATTTTGATCATAAATCGTTGATGTGGACACCAACCTGTCCTAAAATGGCTTGGCCAATATCTAATGCAGAAATTTTTAATAATTTTCTAGTATTGTCTCTTTGTAGGTCACGGACGAAATTTGCAAGCAAGGTCATCCTTGTTAGGATCTAACAAGAGGGGACCTCGCAAGCCTCGGGCAAGGCTGGCCCTTACTGGCCTTTAGCGAGGTCAGCTCTCCACTTGCCTCTAGCCAAGGGTTGACTATATCCTAAGGTTGCGAGGACGTTCCTCACTAGATCCCCGATAAGGGCAACCTCGCGTAAGCGCAACCCTCACCGGTAGTTGCCTTTGGCTGGTCGCCAGCGATGGCGAGGCCTAGCAATGAGCAAGGGAAGAAAGAAAAAAAGAAAAGATTAATAAATAATAAAAAATAGAAAATATTAAAATATTAATTAAATTTTGTACGTTAATGTTGGCTACACCACATAAGATGCACATGTTGTCCAGATGGATGGCATCGATTTCCGATCAAAATTGACCGAGTTGACTCAATTTGACAACATCTAAAAGATTTAAAACCCAATTACTTACAATCAAAATGTTTATGACTAAATTAACAAAACTACAATAATTTATGGCTTGTTGACAATTTTCCCGTGAGCTCTTTGATGATGGCCAATCCAAGCATGAGAGACTATAAAAACTGAACGGGATACAAATCCTTCAATCGTTAGGATTAGGCCTAAAAGTACGAGAACATGACCATTGGGCACGCGCGCACGTACTGTAACATTTTGAGACCCCTCCATGGAGATGACCATGCTGAAAGCAATACCCCCAGAATCAGATATTAGAGCATAAAGGAAAGTCAGAAACATCCATACTTTTATACAATGCTAGCTGTACAAAGACATACATCACGCAACGCTGTGACAAACTCACACCATGACAATACCAATGTCACTAAACAGATCATGACAGGGTTAGGAGCGAGAACGAGAGTCCCAAGGCGACACGAAAATTAAAAAAAAAAAAAAAAGGTACACTGTCGAGAAGAGGCCTTTTTCTTTTCAAGATGAGAAACCAGCATCCATTGCTCTTAAAATGGCCGCGGTATCAATCTAAAGCGTCGGAAACATTTCCCCGGGCCTGAGTTGGAAGAGTGAACGTTAGATGCAGATCTACTCGGCTGAGGCTCTGGTATGGTGGAGCTACTTCCCGTAGAACTGTTCTTTGCCTTCCAGACACAGATTCCTGGAAAAGATAGGTCAGCCCCATTAGAGCAGCCCAGAGAAATTGCAAACCCGTCTTGAGAATTCGCAGCCAATGAATGACTCATCATTCAAAAGTCAACCCAGATAAGAAGGATGATGGCAAGAAGGGTAATTATATCTTATCGAACAATCAGATTAACATTCTTTCACACCTGTAACAGACAAATGTTCACCAAGTTCTCTGTGACTGCCAGACCGTTGGATACCAGATAATTTTCTCAGCACCTCTGGTGTCAAGGAAAGCCCATATATAAAATGTAACATTGCAACAAAGAAGTTGTAGGTCAGATGGAAACCTGGAATCTGATGCAAACTAAAATTTCAAAAGGATTCCCCTATTACAAGAGTTGGGAGCCATGACCTGAAGACACGACATACAAAAGCACAGACACATCTTCAACGTTTCCTATGTGCCATCCTTGTGGGTTAATGAAAGGAATAATCATCCACATCCAAGTTCCCTCATTGAACATGCAGAATCGAAACCTTTAAATAATGTATAGAGTAGACCTTTTTTTAGGACCCAAACCAAATGTAGGCTGAACTCTGCGAATGAGGATTTCTGTAAGATTAAATATGGGAACAAGGCTTTATCACTTCCCATCACATTAACCCTTGGTAATATCCTAAAACATCAATTCCGAATTGTTTTGTATTCAAATAATCTGATACATGAAATGAATACCCTTCGTGAGTTACTTGATGGTCAAATCAACAAGAGTCACCTGAACCATAGTTTTTCCCATCTACATTAAGAGAAATAAAGGTCAGTCACTCTACTGACATATATTGACTCTTGGCATTCATCAATATCAACATCAACATCACCTTTATCCCAAATCTAGCTTGGGTCGGCGTCGATAAA
>JAGVVM010011632.1:0-13099 GCA_019149425.1 Psidium friedrichsthalianum
TTCTTCGATTTTTCTTGTGGCTAATTTTTCGTCGGTGACCGGTGGCTTCGGTCGCAAGCTTCCTTATATCGTCTTGTTCTCTCCCTTGGCTCCGGAAGTTTTTCATTTTCCTGCAATGGACTCTTCGAATTTGCACAACTCGATTCTTCATAGCTCTCGGTGGGCTTGAGTCTTGGGTTACGCCTTCGGGTTTTGTGGGTGTCTATTTTTCAAACACTAACACTTGATTATGCGAAGGTTCCCAGCCAGCTCACTCTTTAGGGCTCAGTTTCATTCTTATATAGTCTGTCATGCAGATGTCGATATGGGTCACTTCGATGACGAAATCTTCCGAGCTTATTGGAACCGTGATTCTACGGTGTGATGGCCCAAGTGGGGAGGCGAACAAGAGCTGGTCGCCTTTGGATCCTTGGTTTGTTGTCTGTCCATTATCTTTACTTGATATCTTGGACCTCATATTGGCAGGAAGGAGCCAGGTCTTCAGGTCTGCAATTCCCAAACATTGTGGCATCGAACCATCTTCCATCTAACTACCCTCTTGCAACAAGAGTCATACCTAATTAGCTCAGGCGACATGTTGTTGGGTTTAGACACGATCCTTGATTGGTTCCTGGTTCCTACACTGGTTTGCCTGACCGGCCCACGATCTTCTTGTATTTTCACTTTCGTCGGAGAAATAAAATTTTTGGTGTTTTTGATTTAGTCGACACCCGTTGTATCCTTTAACAAATCTTTTTTCTGCCACCGCATGTATAACTTCTTAGGAGGAACCATTTCTTTTTACACAATTTTAGGGCCGTGTGTTTAGAAATTGGTCTTGCTTCACTCACAAGACCGAGAGTTCTGTCTTATCCCTCGGAAGAAAGATACTTTTTTTATCGTATCTCTTGCTCAAAAAAGACTTCACACCTCAGCCTTCTTATCACATTCCTTTCACTGGTAAGGGGGCCCCCTGTCCTTTTCACCACATCTCTCCTAACTGTAATCTACAAAAAAACCGTTGATTTTGGGCTAGTGCCTTCCTCCCAGTCATTCTACAAATAAGACGAATTCTATCATTCTTTTTTCTGGGCTGAAAATTGTTCTTTGTCTCCCTACTTAGTGGCAACACATAACCACTAAACCAAATTACCCATCCCATCCTACAACTAGTGGCCCAGGGTCCCGCCGACGGGAAGTGTGTGATGTATGCTAAAAGCGATTAATCATGCCCAAACAATTAAATGCAAACACCCCCGCTTCAATAGTTCAAAAATTAAATCAAATTTCACACACAACCACAGGCAACTCAAAACAAAGGGTTAGTCAAATATTCCACCCCTTATACCTCCCATAATCTGCAAAATCATTTAACACTCTAAAGAATAGAATCCACTCAAGCTGTCAAACCTAATGGATTTTTTCATTAAATTTTTCTCTGGCCTAAAGTCCTCTAGGTTCTTAAAATTTTCAAAATTAAGAACACGTCCCGAGTAGGGAGATCCGCCAGCATGTCGCAACCCGAAAGAAATTATGTTTTTGATACGGGTGTGAACGTATTATCGAGGTTAATTAGATTAACTAACCTAGACGCAGACATCCTTACAAGGCCCTACTAGAATCGCAACTTTTGGTTTTTATTTAAATGATTTTACGCAAAATTGGAGTCCGGCCAGCTAATCATTCCTTGGTAGGTCAAATTTGAACCTAAATAAATTAAGCGGGAAGAACTAAATTTATTTCTCGCGAATTAGAAGAAAATAGTTCGGGTACTTGGTTTTCTAGATTACTCTAGCGTCCTTGGGGGAATCGGTACCCATTTAATTTCATGAAAAATCATTTGGGATGAGATTTAGGGACTCAAACTGACCAGAGGGTAAAATTATCCATTTTTTCAGGATCGGGAAGTGAAAACAGGTCAAACCAGTTGAACAATGTGGTTCATTTCCAATTATTTCCACCACTAATTTTTAGAGATTTTTCGAAATTTTTTGAGATAATTTACCTATAAGGGGCCAAAATCATCATTTTAGAAAGGATCATGAAGGAAAATCATCAAAAATAGGATTGGCTAGTAGAAATTGGTCCGTTTCCTAATTGTTTGGAATAATTGATGAATTTTTCGAAAAAAATTTCTAGAAACAGTTACCATAGACGGCAAAATCGTCATTGTGAAAATATCAGGAAAGACAAATCATCAAAAATACGGAATTGGCCATTCGAAATGGCCCGTTTCCTAATTTTTTGGAATTTTTCTGAATTTTCTAGAATTTTTTCTAGACAATTTTCCCATAAGGGGCAAAATCATTATTTGAAAATCCATGAAAGAAAATCATCAAAAATAGGATTGACCATGTCGAAATGGCCCGTTTCCTAATTTTTGAAATTTTTCTGAATTTTTAAATTTTTCCAGACAATTTGCCCGTGAGGGCAAAATCGTCATTCTGAAAATCTTAGGAAGAGAAGTCATCGAAAATAGGATTGGCTAGTCGAAATGGTCCGTTTCCTAATTTTTGAGACTTTTTTTGAATTTTCTGAAATTTTTTAAGACAATTTGCTCAATAAGGGCAAAAACATCATTTTGAAAAGATAAGGAAGAGAAATCATAAAAAATAGGATTGGCTAGTCGAAATGCCCGTTTCTTAACTTTTGGGATTTTTTTGAGTTTTGTGGAATTTTTAAACACAATTTGCCTATGAAGGGAAAAATTATCATTTTTGAAAAGATCAGGAAGGGAAGTCATCAAAAATAGGATTGGACAGTCGAAATGGCATGTTTCCTAGTTTTGAGATTTTTCTGAATTTTTCAGAAATTTTTCAAGACCATTTGCCTTTAAGGGACAAAATCATCATTTTAAAAAGATCAGAAAGGAAATTCATCAAAAATATGATTGACCAGTCAAAATGGTCCGTTTCCTAGTTTTTGAAATTTTTCTGAATTTTTTAGCAATTTTTCAAGACCATTTCCCTATAAGGAGCAAAATCATCATTTCATGAAGAAATGGGAGTGAAAGTCACAAAATATGGGTCTAATCAGTTAAAATTGACAATTTCCCATTTTCTGTAATTTTTAAGAATTTTTTGGAATGTTTCGAGATAATTTGCCCATGAGGGACAAAATCGTCATTCTAGGAAAATTGGAAAGGCAAAACTGTCGGAAATAGGATTGGCTAGTTTAAAGTAATCTTTTCTTGATTTTTGAGGCTTTTGGAAATTTTTGGAATTTTATTTTATTTTATTTTTTTATTTTTCATTTTTTTAATTAAAAAATTTCAATTTTTTTATTTTGATTTTTTTATTATTATTTATTTTATTTACTTAAACAGGAAGATTCGAGTCGGGTTAGAGAACCTTACCCGATCGAAGGCAAACCCAGGCCATCTTGGCCAAGGTGCACGCACGGATTGGGCTCAAGTGTGAGCCCAATCCATGGGCCAAAAACTAAAACAAAGAAGCCACAGAACTCCTTAGGGCCAGACTTAATAAAACAGCCCGAAAAGCAAAGCCTGGCCCAAACACAAGGCCACATTCTCTTTCCTTCAAATTTCTAATAGGCTCAATTCGAGAGACAAACTTATTAGTCACAAAAATACACCCATGCTTGGTTTAGGCCCAGCTCAATTTTTTCGAATAGGAAACCACCCAACTTTTTTTTTTACTGAGAAATCAAATGACACGAAAAGAGGCGAAGCAAACTTACCTTTGGCCAAGTAGTGTCACCTCCTTCATGCCTTCTTTTGACAACTCTTCCATCTCCCTTACAATTGATTCAACGGGGCGTGACCGTTCTCTACCTTTGACTGATACAGGCATAAGTTTCTTCAAGTGAGAGAAGAGTATTGATTCCTTTCTGTCCGTAGTCAACATCTTCCAACAGTCTAGGCAAATCTCTATAAGTCTCAGGTCCACAAACCACATCAACCATCTTATCAGCATCTAGTATCTTCTCTTTTAACCTCTTTGCCATACATCCCAACACAACTACCTTCGGAGGGTGCAATGACTGTGACTTACCAATTTTCACATTACTCTTCCAATGTCTCTTGAGGAACCAAAAGTAGTTAAGTCTTTGCCAGACCTTCTGCTCTGTATTGTCCCTTATAGCACAGGTGTTGATAAAAATCATCTCAGCACTTCCAGCGGCATCCACAAGTTCACTATATCCCGTATTCTTCATGATCGAGAGGACTATCTCCATATCGTTGATATTCATCTAACAACTATAAGTCTCTTGATAAATTCGACCTTTTAAAAGACCATCAGCAGCTGGTACAAGATCGGGCTGGATTTTGGAGGCGGAGAGAGATGCTACGGACTGTACGACCATGAAGTCCTTCAGGTTCGGGATCTTGGAGCTTTTGTTTCCACCAAAGAAGGGAGAACGAGACAATTTTCTCGAGAAACTGAGAGAAAAAGAAGCCCCGCACGGTTGCGGAGCTTAGCAGCCGCCCAAAGGCGAATAGCGCGAGACGCGCGTCGGCGGTGACGTCGACGAGAGATGCCTAAGCACGAGCTAGCAACAGCGCTAGTTTATGAGAACTGAAGGAGGAGCTCTCGAATGCTTGTGTCGGCCGTGGTCCCGTTCTTGACAATGAATATGGTGTCCATGCCCCACGCCATGTGCCGACCGAAATGACAATGCATGTACTCTACGCTAGGAGTGCTTGCCTTGAATCTGATGACAGCTCACCCGTCTTTAAGCACTGGGATAGTGTTCGCTTCGGGTGGATCGTACAGGTTATACGTTTGTGGATCGGTCTCGTTGTCGAAATTGCCCCCGCCCAATCTGACCACGTAGAACCGGAGCCGTGTAGGTGTATCGGGTGAGTCTCACCAGAGTTCATCACTTTAGTCCCCTTGAAGATTATCTCAACCGCCTCATTGTAGGTCAGTACCTTAGCTCTCGTTCCTTGGTCCGACAACGTCACGTTGTCCGTCAATAGGTCGGCGGATGTAAAGTTGAACAACATAGGCGGTAAATCAGGGAAATCGGCCGTGTAATACCTGGGATATTGCTGTAGTATGCTTGGAGCACATCCAAGTCAGGGTTTGCCAACGAAATGTTGTTCAACGCGGATGCAAGGCGATTCCCGTCCAGTCCCTCACACGAGGCGTTTGGACATCGCATCATGCTGAGTGGGACGGTGATGAACATCCTGGTCGTGATCTCATCGTCCCTGGGCACGTCGATGGGGTGCTCTGCCGAGTTCAAGCTTTTCATTCGTTTGATGAAGTTAGTCACAGGCTCCACTTGCTCCCATCCAAGTAAATAGCTCAGATACACTGGCAATCTAGCGCGGGAGTAATTGCCGTTGGACTGCATGATCGTGGGCAATGCTGTGGTTGAAGTCGTCTGCTTGACGTCGAAGAAAGGCGAAAGGAGGATGTAGTACTCACTGAGCAGTTGGTCGGCGGTGACCAAAATGCCCATCGCCTAATTTGCTCTTCGCAAATGACTTGTGAGCACATATGGGAGGGAAAGTAAGAATGGATATACAGAGCTATCTAGGAAGTTAATCTAACATCTATTACTGATGGAAAAGACAACCCATATGAGGAACCAGCAAGGGGTTTTGTGACAAAAGGAGAAAAGCAACAAACCAGCATACCCCGGTAGCGGAATTTCGAGAAAAGCACAAATGATAAATTAAATTCGAAAAGTCGAACGCAACAACGGAAAGTACACCATCAAGCCATTGAAAAATTTGGAGTATTAGAGAATAATGTCACGACTCAAAAAATGCAAAAATAAAAAATTACGGAGCTAAAATAAATTTTCTACAATTTTTTCAATTAATCTGAAAATGGGATTAACAAAGTAATTCCCGATTCCATATTAATTTTTGCAGATTTTCTTTGGCCAAAATGAAGAGAAAATTAAAAGAAAAATACTGACTATTTTTTTTATATTTTTGTGGCCTCAAATGCTATTGTTTCCGAATTTTCAAATATTTTTGTATTTTTTAACAATATTAAAAAATACGAAAAATTTGAAAAATTATTTTTTGTTCAAAAATGGTTTCCTAGGCTTGACCAAGGCTTCCAAAGTTGATTTTACAATTTTCTCATTTTTTCTTGATTTTCTATGAATTTTTGAAAATAAAACGCAAGAAAATACTGAAAATATGAAAATTTATTTTTTGGTCAAAATTGGCTCCCTAGACTTGCCCAAGGTCTCCAAAGTTGATTATTTAATTTTATAAAATTTTATGAATTTTCTATTAATTTTAAAAGAGAAAAGGTAATTAAAAATCAAGTGTCAATAGCTGCCCCTCTTTGAAAGGAAGCACGGTAGAGGTTCATTTCAAGACGAGATGACACCTGAATCTTAATCGACTCAACCTAAAGAGATAAAAAGAGTTGTGACATGCGATCCCTAATACCCCTCTGCGTAAGTTCTTGTCTAGACGGGGCTCGAGGAGGCTTTTATGAAGTGAGGGAAAGGTGGAGAGGAGAGCTTTCTTGGCACTTACCTGCCTGTCGGATGGCTGTTGCCTGACATGAATGCTCTTTTGAACAGACACCCAAAGATTCATTGTAAAGATATTCCGGGGAGGTTGAGTTTTGACCTGTATGGTAGATCGACCCATGGCAAAGTTCTTAATGAAAGGACTCTAGTGGTGATCTATCTTATTAGAGGATTCCCCTGCATTTTAACCCGTATGGTGGGTCGTACCGTGATGGAATTCCTAATTAAAGGATCCTAATGATTGAAGTTGGTTGAGATTTGACCCGTATGGTAGGTCACCCCATGGTAGAGTTCCTAATGAAAGGACTCTAGTGGCGATCTATCTTATTTAGAGGATTCACCTGCATTTTAACCCGTATGGTGGGTCGTACCATGATAGAATCTTGACGAAAGGATTCTACTGAGCGGTTTACCCGATGTCGGGTTCATTAAAGAAAATGTCTGTAAGAAGGACTTTGAACATGATTCACCCAATGTGGGATCTATCAAATGAGAGCTTGTAAAAAGGACTTTGTACCTGTAGGAAGGACATGGCGCTTGTAGAAAGGACTTTTGTGCCTGTAGGAAGGACTTTGTGCCTGTAGAAAGGACTTTGTACCTGTAAGAAGGACTTTTGAAAACGGACCGTTCCGTATTGGGGTTTTCAATGGAAGGGCTCCAAAGACAGCATACCCTACTAAAAGGGCTCGTTCATGTGGTGCCTGTAATTCAGGACTTAAAATGGACCGTTCTGTATTGGGTTTCCAATGGAAGGGCTCGAGAGACGGCATATCCTACTAAAAGAGCTTATCTATATGGTGCCTGCAACTTAGGACTTGAAAATGGACCATTCTGTAGTGGGATTTCCAATGGAAGGGCTCTAGAGACGGCATACTCTATTAGAAGAGCCCATCTATGTGGTGCCGCAACTCAGGACTTGGGTCTAAGTAATCACTTAATCTCACCATCATCGCGTTCAGCAAGGGTCTAAGTAATCTCGCAATTAGTACGATCAAGCCAATCTAGAGGTCTTGATTAGGATCATAATGTAGGCTGCGTCAAAGGCTTACCAAAGGGGACTCTTTTTAAGTCAAGGCCGTTGACAAAAAAGTTTTCATTATCTGCTTCGGGTTCACAAGTTAAAAACTCTGCAAAAATGAGAGAGAAATAATCTTGCTCGTACCTTTTCGAGCGATGCTTAAAGTCATTCAACTCTACGTTAACTCAAGCGCCTTAATCAGAAAAGACTTTCACGGGTTGTAACGTAGGTTAGGATTAGGGACCAAGGAAGTAAAAGGCTTATTTTAGCCCAAAAAACATATGAGGTGGGTTTGATGTTGGTAATCATTGCATCTTTATCATCGTCGTATGAGGATGGTGTCAACTTCTGCTGATACCGTTGTTGCTCCCGAACGGTGTAAACTCCAACTATATATATTTTGCAATCTGACTCCTTCAAAGAGTTTTCTTTTGCAACCAGATCCTATTGGGGATTTACAAAAGGCGATAATGTGTTTTCACTGAGTTTACGAAATGTATATGTAAAGTTTAATGAGCATTGATTTGAATGAGCATTGGCCTTGCTTTTGACTGGCGCTTTGCTTTTTCATACCCAGGATTGGCTCTTTTGGTCCCGCCTTTTGCCTTTTGTCTTTTCTGTTCTGTTTAGAAAAAAGAATTTCCAAGATTGTGCAGTATACACATACATATCAAAGATTTAGCATACTTGAAAAGTCGATTCGAGCACTTTATGTAGACCCACTTCTTCTGAATTCTTTTGTTTTGCGGTGGTACCATCTTCATCTTGAAATGAGTAATGATTACTAACGGGATTTTAAGAAACGAATATGCAGGCTCAAATAGGCGTTGCAAAGGATAAAAGTGTATTGGTAGAGAAACGAATGCTTTTCGTCATCCTAAGGCACTTGAATTACCGCACGAGTTGAAAGCAAAGAAACACTCGAAAATTAATGTTAGTTCGAGCAAGAAAATTTCTAACCATTTACCTCATGCTATTGCTGGGACTACCTCCATTTGGCCCTGATGTAGGGTGGTTCTTGACAGGGGTCACGAAATGAAATCGTTGCTCAACTGGGTTATCAATGGCCACCTGTAGTGTTTAGGATAGAGAAATGATCGTCTCCTTCCCTTTCGGCTATCGTACCTTTTGCGAGAAAATAAATTGACTTGGGGAACACAGAATCTATTTAGCACACGACTCACTGTGGCGTAAAATGTAGGTCGTGTGTGGAAATGGCTTGCCTTTCATCATCCTGTCATGCCTTATTCTACACGTTCGATGCATCATGTGCAGTTTATGTTCCAAGTCAGAATTGGTAAATTAAACATGTAGAATAGTCATGCATAAATCATGGAATGTGTAAACACAATGCAGATGTGGCAATTTTTAGCATCACACATATTTACAAAATGTGCAAGTATGGAAGAAAATTCTCAAGAATGGGAGAATTTGAATTGCCCCATGACATGTGGGTGGATCGAACAAATGGGGAGTCTACTCTTTAAGTCGAGGAGTGGCTTGTCTTTGACTTTACCACTTGCACAATAATATGCATGGGTGAAGTGAAGGATTTGGGCTTTTTTAACGTTGACAACCGTCATGGTCGTCGGTCGAATGCCCCTGCAAGAAAGAAAATAGAAAGGTTATCCTCGAAATCAAATGAGTTAAAGAAGACATACTCTCCTTCTCAACTCAGGGTTTGCCATCAATTTGCCCCCATTTTTATCAGAATGGTCCTCTCAGATGATCACAATCTACCCCTTGGGGTTGTCTCCTTTAAGATGTTAAATGTTAGTGTAAACATTTCTTGTCAAAAGAAAAGGAGACATGTCAGTTAGTATTGGAAAAGATAAACTGAAAACGATACTAGTTTACCCTTCATTTTGAATGCTTTGTGCGACCCTTTTACCAGTTTCGTTGGGTTGAGTTTCCCTCGACTTTTATTGGGCCAAGGCTTCACTATTAGGGCCAAGGCAAAGTATTGACTTTGGTCTCGTTCATTGAGTATTCTTGTTTCTTCTACAAAAAGAAATGTGCAAAAAAACTGTTTTATTTATTTACAATACTTATAACATTCGCCATCTTTAGGGATCAAACTCGGACCGCTTCGAGACCACTGTCATTCCCCATGCAATTAGGTCACGGGACCGCAAGCGTCCATGGGAGCTTTCTTTTAAGTATTAATCCTCAAGATGACGCGGTCTTGTTGCATTGCACTGAGCAATTTCATGTCATGGTGTTTTTCAAGACAATCTACTGTCCTTGTTAAGACAGAATAAATCAATTCAAAACTTGAGACGATTATGAGTAAATTGGAACGATACAAAATTACCCTTCTTTGAGATTGCTCGTGTCTTCTGCTCATGTTTTCTTGTTTGAAACTGTCCATCTAGTGGCAATGTTCACGAATTGATTTGCCCCTAGTTTTGTTCAATGAGAGAACTTCACTTTGAGTATGACCATGTTCTCGGGGCAGTTTGTAAATTCCTGGAGAATGGAAGGGGTTCCATTTTAAAACTTGAGCAACTGAAGGTAAATTGAAACGATACGGAGTTACCCTTCGAGTTTTTGCGGATTTTTTTTACTTGCAATTAATTCGTCACGAGTTTGGTTCAGTGATGGATCCAAGCATTTAATAGGTGGAAGGAAGATTACTACTTCTTGCTTTTATATTAATTAACATGAATCGGCGTTGGTGGGGCTAAAGTCTCTTGGAATGATGTTTACCGACCCAAGTCTGAAGGTGGTTTTGGGAATTCGTAGGTTGACTGAGTGGCATCGAGCTGCGTTGCTTAAGCATATCTGGTTTCTCTTTTCTGACAAAGAATCCCTGTGGTGTAAGTGGATTCACTCGACGTTTTTTAAAGATAAAGAACTTCTGGGTCCTACGCAAGCGTACTTTCTGCTCTTGGTCTGAAAGAAAATCTCGACATGCACCCTACTTTTGATATGGCCTTCCGTTGGCGTCTTGGAAAAGGGGACTTCGTCTCCTTCTGGTTTGACAACTGGCATCATAGAGGCCCGTTATATAAGCTATTTTCTAACAGGGAAATCTATTGCTCGGAATTCCGAGGGATGCCTTGGTGAAGGATTTTTTCTCCATGGCTCCACTGCCATCTCTGGTCCAGACCACTCTATGTTCTTGGCCTGAACCTTTTCCCCAGCTGGTGCCCAAGAGACCTGATAAGCTGCTGGGTTGGGCCATCATTCGGGAGTATTTTCAATCTCCTCGCCCTTGGGATCTAATTCGACAGAAAGGACCCCGGGTCTATTGGGATTCCTTCATTTGGTACCGAGTATTATCCCTCATCATGCCTTCTCCTTTGGATTATAACTCTAAACCGGCTGCCTGCCCAGGTGATGCTACTCGGATATGGCAGAATTGAGCAGGGGTTTGTTTGCGCATTTTGCAAACCTTAGACTAGACTCAATTGACCATTTGTTCTTTAGTTGTAAGTATTATAGGTTCCTTGGCTCGGTTTTGGGCATCCAAGTGCAATTCGTCTGGATGAACATGGCTAAGCAAGACAACCTCGGTGGGCCTCTTAAGGCCATTTAATAGCCCCAATTTTCATCAGAAAATTGCTTGGTTCTCCTCGCCGCTATGTGCCACCTTATTTGGACGGTGAGGAAAAACTTATCTTATCTGGGGCCAATCCTTCTTCTTGCAAGCACTTAAGAAAACACCTAATTAAGTCCGGTGAGGGACAAAAGTCATGTCCCTCAAACCTGTTGCTGATACACGACGTAATAGAAGAGTACAGCTTAGTTGGGGACTTCCTCCGTCTATTTTTGATTAATTGTTCTAGAGCTGGTTCGATATTCACTCGTTGCTGCCTACGGTCTGCTGTCCAACTGGCGGGTCTGATTATTGCTATCGCTGTTAAGATACTTGGTCTGTTTGTAGCTGGTTGATTTCACAGCTCAGATAGGGCATGTCTATTCTGTTCTGTTGTTGTTCCTTTGGCTGTTCTTCGCAGGTCCTTGCCATTATTTTTTGTTTCTGTCTGGGTTCGTTTGTAGCCTTGTTAAGGCCTTGTTGCCCCCTGCCTTGTTTTCTTTCAGTTTTTTGTTCTTTTTATAGCTCTCTCGCCGCTACACCCTCACACCTTTGGGACACCAGCATGTGTCGTCTTGGGTAAGAGATTTGTTTTGGCTTTGCTTTTACTTTGGTTTGGAAAGTCAATATTATTCTTACCTTACCGAAAAAAAAAAAATCAATCAGCTTCCTTCGAATCAAGTACACACGAAATGTTGAAGGGTCACGTGATCCATGACTTTGCCAATACATGCTCTGTACGCACATTAGTGAATCTTCCCAGTGCGTCATCAACATCGAATTGGTTGATCCCATCTGGCGGAAAGACATCGTCAATGCCAACTTGGCTGGTGTGATACATCCCCTCTTTCTCGGGGACGGTATCAACGCCTAAGACCCCATATGATTGGTCTTTTTGTACCTTCAGCCAACAGAATTTGGTCCTGTTATGAACTGATCTAACTCACCTCTTAAACGGGCATTTTCGATCCTCAGATTATTGCCTTTCGTCGCCCAGGGTTGAGGAGGTATTGTAGTTGGCCGCACGGTGGCGGAGCCTCTAAAGCTTCGATTATATCTCTTGTTCTTTGCTCGGAGGTTTTTCATGTTTCAGCTTTGAGGAAACTCGACGTCATAGTTCTGCTCATGTGAGTCTTTTAACTCGTGGGTTTGTCTATTTTGAAACTAAAACTTGATTTTGAAGGTTTCCCAGCCCTAACTCTTAACGCAGTTCCATTCTTTATCTGTCATCTGGCATAGGGGACTTCGTGTAAGAAAGAAAATCTTCAAGCTTTTGAACCTGATGCCTCGGTTTTGTGAATGCCGGCGACGCTTCCTTTGATCCTTTCTTGTTGTTGTTGTCCTTATCTTTATCGAGATCTTGGACATCATTGGCGGAACAGGGTCCAGCTTCATGGTCTGAATTCCTCCAAACATGGCATCGAAAAACTCTTCCATCTTCCATATCTAGCAAGGAACGATAACTCTCAAATGTGTTGGGTGAGACATCCTTGATTGGTTAATGGTTCCTCAAGGTTTGCTACCTGCTTCTTGTATGTTTTCAATTTATCAGAATTTTTTGATTTTTCGCGACCGTTGTATGCTTAAAACTCTCTTTCTGAGCATGGATGAAAATTAGTCACTGAGGACATTTCTTTTTAATGTTAAAATTAGCCGGGGGTTTAGAATTGTATCTTCTTCCCAAGAGTTCTGTCTTTCTCAACTTTTTTATCGTATTCTTGGTCAGCTCGTCTTCTTTCATCTCCTGTGAAGGGGCCCCTGTCATTTTATCTCCTACTTATCTGCACCAGTTTGATTCTTGCCTAGTGCATTCTCCCATCTTCTACACAAAATAAAGACGAAATTCTATGCTTCTTTTCTGCTGAAAATTTTCTTTTGTCGCCACTTTAGGTCGAACACTAGAACACTAAAACCCAAAAAATTACAATACCATCCTAAAACTAGTAGGCCAGGTCTAAACTCTGGCCACGGAATGCCCAGTGTGTGATGTAGTGCATTAAAGCGATTAATCATGCACAACAATTAAATGCAAACACGCTTCAATAGTTCAAAAATTAAATCACAATTCCACACACACACCTAGCCAAAACCAT
>JAGVVM010011633.1:0-21588 GCA_019149425.1 Psidium friedrichsthalianum
TCTCCCCGAGCATGATTAGTTATATCTACACGCTATTGCCTTCCATCCATTCACCTGGCAAGCCTCAACCTAGCTCGCGTCCCCAATCGCATGCATCTTCAGCTAGCGCCACTCGGACCCTCCACATCGAAGCCTGAGGTTTGTTCGAGTGCAACGAGGAGTGCCTCGGCCGTCGCGGATAGTCGGCTTTGTTAGAAAGCCCAGATTAAACTCATAGGTGGAGGGAGACCACGTGAATATAAAGAATACAGGATCCATTATCAAGCGATGTGAGACACTAACAACTTCAACAACCTCTTCTCACGTGCAAGTCGGATTACACCCCCTCAAACGCAAATCGGATTACAAGCACGCGTGAAATTTGATTAATGGAATGGCGGAGGCATAATCTCGAAAGAATAACACTAGCTCTGATACGCATGAGAAAGTCTAACTCAAAAGCTTACGCTGATCGGTGGAGGGCGACCATATGAATACAAAGAGCATATGGAACCCATCATCAAGTAATGTGGGACAACAACGCTTCAACAAGTTTGAGGAAGGTGGGCGCCGTCGCGAATTTAGGAATTAAAACGGATCCCACGTTGACTTCCTTCATGGATGTAGATCAGCCAGTTCAAATGGTATCCGAACATTTAGAAAACTGGAGGAAAATGTCGCTTCTCTTGGCGTGCTTTTAAGTGCGGGATTGTGGATGGAGATGCTACTTTGGCTTTTAAAAGATATAAGAAGGAAAATGTCCAAATTGGAACTTGTTTATTTTTTTTTCTAATTCTATCATGAGGAGATGCACGCATTCATGGGTACTTTTTCTTAATCAACAGATGCCTATAACCAAAGCCTCCATTAAAGACAAATCATAATCCAATCTAACATATCTTCAATCATTTCCTAAGTTATTTCCTATACCATATCGGTATCTTATTTCACCGTATCTAAAATTAAAGGGTTCTTCTTATCATGAGGTGGTAACATTTAGTTTCAGGTGGGGTGCGTTCGAGTCTCATGCTCAGCAAAAAAAAAAAAAAAAAAAAGACAGAGTGAAAGTCTATGAGAGAGAGAGCGCGTGTGTGTTAAAGCACGACCGACCAAAAAAGGAAAATTTCGACAAGTGTCGGCAAGTGACAAAAAATTATTGATAAAAAATTAGGTAACTTCTTGGTAATTTACCAACACTTCTATTATGAAATTAGTAAGTTTTCATGATAGTTTGCAAAATAATAATTTTTGTACTAACATACCAACTTTTAATCGTGTTTACTTTGTCACGGTACCCAAGGTGAAAAATTTATACCTCAAGGTAAGTTAATCGACTACCAAGTAAGCACAGACTAGTCCTCTCACAAGACGACGTTCGTACGTGGCTCTGGTATGCTCAAACCCTACGGGCCACAACTTAGTTTAATGCGGATAATTATGATTTTTTTTTTTTTGGGTGGGTTTCGTAGCTACCACTATTGCAAACTAGAGATTTTGGTTCAGGAACTTAATTACGCTTGAGGTTAATTCAAAGTTACAAAATTGGTACATTTTTTCTTTATAAGAAAACATTTCACGCCATCTCTTCGATTCGTTAATGTCCCTTGCACGAACATCTAAATGGTCATGCATTATCCACGCATATGACTGAATCTAGACACGTTAGATTACATGTGATAATAATAAAGAAATAAAGTGAAGGAAAACACGAGTCGGGTAAAGAATATTACACTGCCTTATTATAAAGCCCCAAGACAGGACCCCATAACCTATGCTTAAATTTAAATATATACGTACTTTAAATTGAAAAAACAATAATAGTGCGATGACTAATAACCTGAGATGTGACTAAGCATGAATTAGACTATTCTCAAAAATGTCATTTACTGCTAAGGCTCCGTTTGTTTTATGAAAAATGAGAAATTTGAAAAATATTGTTCTAAAAATAACTTTTATACAGATTACAAATATAAATGAACAAAAAATATTTCCATCATCCATGAAAATATTTAGATATAAATTACTATTGACAATGCAAATATTTTTCATTGATTAATTATTTTAAGGATTAAGACCATGAAAAATTTCAAAATAGTACACCTATAACAAATATACCATAAACTATTTTTTTATAACGAAAAATTTCAAACTGGTATATTTATGAAAAATTTATCCAAAACTATTTTTTTTACCACGTAAAACCCTAAACTAAATTTACTCCAAATTATTTTTTTGATCGTCAAAAATCCTAAACTAACACATGTAATAAATTTATCCCAAACCGATACAACCATTTGTTAATTTTTGTTAAATTGATGAAATACCCCGAAAAACATCAAATTGATGCACATATGATAAACAAAGGGCAAAAACCCTAAATTGGTACATTCGTCAACTGTCACGTGTCATCTAAGTCAGCAATTTGATGGAAAATTTTAATTGAAACTAATGAAGGCTAAATTTATCATAAGTATGTCAATTTAGGGTAAAGTTATCATCTGTATACAAGTTTAAGGTTTTTTATGGCCAAAAAAATAGTTTGGGGTAAATTTATCAAAGATACACCAGTTTATGGTTTTTATAGTTAAAAAAATTTATCACAAATATACCAATTTGAAGTTTTTCGTGGTATTAACAATTATTTTTTAAGTGATATAAGTGATCTTTTTAGGAAAATATTTTTCTAATCTTTTCTTTTCTGCAAAATAAATGGAGCCTAAATGTAAGTTCCATTTTTTTTTGTTATATGCAGAAGGAATGTAGTGAAAAATGGATGTAGGGTCATGTATACTGATTATTATTATTATTTTTTTTATCAGGGTTAAATACAGTTATTACTGGTGAAACCAAACCCCTATATTTATGAGAATAATAAATGAATAATGGATAAACAGGAAAATTTTGGGTGTCAACAAATTAACCAACGCTTCGAATTTCTCATCTCTCATGTGGGAATACCAACATAAATTAGAGTGATTTACCCACTTTGGTAAAGTAAATTACCAACTAGTTTCCGGTTACCAAATCACATTTGTGTTACTTACAAACATTTAGTTTTTGTCTTAATGTACCAACTTTTCATGGAGTTACCAATTTTTATATTTAACTTTGTCAATTACCTCTTATATGTACTTGCTTTTTTAAATGTTAACAACGTAAACTAATGTGACTTATCGACTTTTCACATTGAATTACCACTTAATATTAGATTACCAACGGTCATTTGACTTACTTACCAACATTTACTGGGTTCTTTTTGTTTGTCAAATTTTAGTGGGGATTACAAACTTTGCATTTCTTATCAATATCTAAAATATAACCATTCTTTTTTTTTTTTTTTGTAAATTACCAACCATATTTAGAATGACTTACCAACCTTATTTGGCTATTTTCAATTTAACAAATTTTTATATGGGTTTAATGGGTAATAAATTGGTAACTCGCCAAGCAAACGCTTTTGATTTTGTATAATAGTTGGTAAATTTAAGATGTTGGTAACGAAGTTACAAAAGACTTAGTAAATGAAAAAGAATTTTTTTTTTGAGGAAAAATTAGTTGGTACCTTCCAAAAGGAATTGTCAAATTTAAGGCATAATTAAGAAAGAAAGGTAATCAAAATAAATAGGGTAACTCTATAACCAAATATACGTCGGTCACTAACTTTGATGTGACTTGGCAAACTAAATTTAGTTCATAAACTAGTGAGAGCAAATATGGTAAGCCACGTAATTCAATGTTGGTAAACTAATATAAGAGTTGATAAATTCAAAGCATTTGCAAGAGAGACAAAAATGCAAAAGTTCATACTTGAAGAAAAATGCAATAAATAATGGTAAGTAATTCAAATAGAGTTCACAACCAAAAGTAGTTGGTAAATCAATTGTTAAGAAAAAAGTTGCTAAGATGCTCAAATAAATAGGAGCTGAAAAATTCAAGGCGTTAGTAAGAAAGATAAATACAAGTTAGTAAAAAGAAAAGAAAAAATTTACTGATCTGTAAACTAAAAAAAAAAATGCCAATAATTTTTTGACACACTCTTTCGGAGGTCACCGTCCCGTTTTTTTTTATTTTAAAAAAATCCGGGTAACGTCGCCGTCCAGTTTCTACAGAGACTAAATAGGCCTCAATGGAGAAAATGCTTGTAAATTTGGCCAGAGAGACGGATAATGGCGAATTCGCCAACAAAGTATTCCATGTAGATAAGAGACAACTTCGTTTGAACGTCTAAGAAAAATCATTATGAGCAACTTAAACAAGTAGCCTACAAATCCCATGAAACCACAGTCTAAACGTAATTAAACCTAGATTTGAACCAGAATTAAGAATTAATTAAGGAAACAAGTTTCGACTAGCGACCTTGCTGTGTCCATGTTGACCGAACTACCAATTTTGCAAGTCGCATCTGATTGTAGAAGCCAACAAAGCCAAAGAGATTTCAATGGTAGCATTCATTAGCGAGACCCTAAATATTCATTACTTCTGAATCCTAATGCTAGATCGAGGGATCCGAAGTCCGAGTCTTAATGATTTTGGCCGAAGCTAAAATCACTAGCTAAGGAAGAGCACACATCAAATGGCCTGCACCCACGAACCTTAAGACTGGTCCGGAGAGAAAAGCCTATCATTTCATCGTTCTGTCGGTGAAAACTTGTTCGTTCTAGTACAATTTCCAACTCATCTGGGTCTCCGTCATGCAGCATTTGATTCGTTTTGTTGCATTCGTAATGGGAATCGCTACCGGTATTCACTGAAAAGCAAGTTTATGTAAATAAAAATCAAGTGAAACTAATATCAATGGCAAGACTTATCTGTATAGCTGAAGAAAATGATCAAGACTAATCTGAGCACACAATGCTTGGAAGTTCAAGGGCAGATCACCTCCTCGAATCCTCGAAAGCGAGGCCTCCCATGCAAAGCATCTTGCCCTAATGAGCATCCCATTTTTTCACTCTCAACAACGTTGGAAAACAGCACCGTGTTGTGGTAAAATGGAATACTCATTTGAGCAAGAGGCCTTCCACCGGAAGGAACACAACAGCACCGCCATAGAAAGCAAAACCAATAAGATATCAGAGTGCTGATAAGAAGAACGGTGTGATTTTGATGGACAGAGGAAGACGCAGACGGCGCCTCTTCTGCGTTTATACACGCATGGTTCTCTCATCTGCCAAGTGTGGAAGAAGAAAGTAGAACGTTTGACTGAGAGGTGGTTGGAACAGCCCAATCTTCCCTTATATTTTTGCGCAAAATGGGATAGTTGAAAGTATAGTAAGGCAAGCCAGCTTCTCGGCAATCACTCCCTTTGTTTTAAACTAAGTAGAGGAGTCTGCAGGTGGATGTTGGCTGTTAGCTGAAGTCTCGAGTCTCGTTCAAAGTCCTCGCGGTCCAATCTTGGACATGCACATGCTTTTGGGGTTCGTTCACCAGCTACTTTTCATGAATTGTGCTGCACATAGATGTCTGTACTTTGCCCTCATGCACTGAGGTACTCACCTCTAGCTACCTTGTATTTTTATATTTGGAGCTTTATCTAGGTTTTAAAGCAATGGTTTGTAACATTTGACCAGAGAGCGCGCTCTCTCCTCCCTCCCTCCCCCCCCCCCCCTTTTTCATTCCATGGTCTTCAATCGTCTCGAGGTTCATCGTGTGGTGCCGCTTCACTGTGACTGGATTATGCGATCAGTTTTATAAGATCTGAGTGCCTTCTCAGCAGATTTTTTTGCAGGTACGTGTATATATGGTGCCATCTTTTTGCCAGATTCACCATTTAACTTCATCTATGCTGCACTTTTAGGCACCACAAGACTGTAATGTAACCACCTTTCAAAGGACCCTTCATCATCAGCTGATATTCTTGCCGGTGGGGCTTCCCTTACCATTTTTAGCTAATCAATTACTTTACATAGTGCTAATCCATGACTTGTCAGCTGATGAACTCTGGTGAACTTCCTTATTTGATTTTCAACTTCTTTAACCCGCCTTACAATGCACCTAACTGATGGTCCCAAGTCATTCACGCCGTTTTTTCTCCTCGATCTCTTCAGCCAAACAATTTTCTACCCCAACTAGGACTGGTCTAAGGAGAATCTTCTCATCACGCGGGGCTTAGTTAGATGAGCCAAACCTTTTATATGGAAACTAAGATAGATGACCCGCGCAACGCGCAGAATTAGAATCCCATGCACTGGCTTGAGCTTCTTCTTTCGCCGAACCCAACACAAGACCTGTGAGAGCTAACTATGAGTTAATATCGATCTCACTATATCAACTCCTCATAAGTTCATGTCCAACTATTTTCATCAGTCAAACCACTTTCCAGGAGAGGATAGACATCTGAGTCATACGAGATATCTTTCCTGCCCCCCCTCTCTCTCTCTCTCTCTCTCTCTCTATCACGCACACAGACACAGACGCACAGATGTTAATAACGGCAAGGCATCATGCACTAACCTGATAACGGCACGGCTAGGTTCATTAACAGTGACTACAGCACCTTCCTCTACCTGCTTAAATTTCCCAATCTTTTCAATATCTTCTCACTTTAGATCAGACTAAAATTTGTAGAGCCGGCACATATATTCATGAGGACTATGGTTTGATGAGATAATACTTAAAAAATGCAAGTGGTATTGGAGGTGATTCTAATAGATGCTATCTTAGCTTTGACATAATGAATGGCTTGGTTAGGAATGTGGTGGTTGCAATTGTCAACTGGATTGTGTAGTTTTGTGCATCTCATGCATGGCACTCATTTAGTATAGGATGCCGACATATTAGAAATGCAAACCATGGAAATGTACATCATTCGGTCAAGATCCTTGCTTGTTTCCGGTCAGGAGTTTCATTTATCGACACTGGACATGAAACATCGCATAGCTAGGAACTAGGAAATGAGTAAGAGAACGAGCATCCTCGAACATCGCTTCTTTGCACTTCCACTTTCATTCACTGAAAGAGGAGAACAAATCCAGCGTATTACACACTTGATGCCAAAAAATTATTGAGCGGAAACAGCACAGTTAAGCACAAAAGCAAAAGCTCTAGCACCAGGGCAGGTCTGCTGGCGGATGAGGAAGGGTCTCGAGCTCCCCTTTGCCATTCTTCACCATAAACACTGAATCTAATCCCCATGACATGTGTATATCGAAGTGACAATGCATGAACCAAACTCCTGCATATCATTAATTAAACTCAATTTATGTTGAGCATCTCCAAAAGAAATGAACGGAACGCGCTAGTAACTACAAGGCTCGTTCCAATCACACAAGCGACACAATCACAAAGACAAGGAGGATCAGCTCACCTGGATTGTCTGCCACAAATCGAATTGCAGCCCACCCACCCACGGGAACTCCAATTGTGTTCAAGTAAGGTGGATCTACCACATTGAATTGTGCGGTTTGGGGATTATAGTTGCCGGAGCCATATCCAACTACATAGAAGCTATATCCATGAAGGTGAATTGGGTGGTTTTCTGTAGTGACTGTCCCTGTGTTCTGTAATATGAGTTGCACCCTAGTTCCATATTCAAGGACAAAGGTTCTAGTTCCGATCATTGATTGGGTGTCATTAGGAATGTTATTAGGCGCCCCATTGACAAAGTCATAGAACTTCGAGGGCACACCAGGAAAATCCTCAGTGAACTGGCCATTAATTCTATTGTAATAAGCTTCGAGAAGAGATATCTTGGGTTTGACAAAGCTTATATTGTTCATAGACGCGGCCATCGTCCCATTGTTCAAGCCCTGACAATTTTGCTGTGGCGTTGGGGAATGGCATTGCTGAACATTCAGTCCTATAGTGTAAAAGAGATTCTGATCTATCTCCTTTGGAACATTACCAGAATTCAGACTCCTAAGCCCATCCATAACAGTCTTAACTGCAAGATTATCATTAAAAGTGGGTAGTCTAGCAGGCAAAGACAGGGAAGTGGGCAAAGCACCAAGGTATTGGAAGTATGCTATGGCCGATATATTTTGAAATGGCACGCCCTGGGCAGACATGTAAGGACCCATGGCCATAGAATATTTTCCGATGGACTGATCGGCTGTGACCAGGACATTCATTGTCTGGCCTGGACCAAGCATCACTCGATTGGTTGTGAATGGCTTCGTGTACTCTCCATCAGCTTCGACAATGGTCATTCTGTGATTTGCAATGGAGAAGAAGTTTTCCGTGTTCAGACCAGCGTTTATCAGCCTCAGCAGGTAGGTCTTTCCTGGGACCACGTCAATCTTGTATGCATCTGCAATTTTTGGCAATATGTGTAACGGGAAACTAGTGGTGAGTCCATGCAAACACAAGATTATGTCACTCACACTGGACACTAGTTAGGACCTACTGTTTTAAATTTTCCATCGGTCGCAGAATGCTGTAACTGGCAGTAAATTCCTAATCAATATCTAGACAGAAGGTTTATCAAATAGATGGAGAACTCTAAGGGTCAGAGTTTTGCTGGGAAGTACCATTGTTTGAGCAATTGTAGTTAGGGCCAGGATGGCCATTGATCGTAAATGCATCAGCTGGCGGAGGACCTCCTCCGCTAGCTACAACAGCTTTCTCAAGTTGTACTACGTCCTTCAGCCAATATTCCCCTGTAACGTGGAGATTAGGGTTGAGAGATCTTGAATAATTGAATTTTCATGCATAACTATGCGACTGTCAGTGCAGTATACCAGATTTAAAGTTGGATGAATTTTGTTCTGAAACATGGTTAAACAACTAGCAGGCAAAAATTATTTACCTAGAATAATGATGTGCTCTTCATAAGGATATGTAAAGGGATAAGGGACCCCTGTCTTAGGATACATGACTATAGCACCATGGACAGTGGCTCGAAGCCAAGAGACATGAGCATGCCAGAAAAGGGTGCCTTTCTGCTTTACCAATGTGAACTCATACGTAAAACTCTGTCCAGCTTGAATAGGACACTGTGTGATGTACGAGGGTCCATCAGACCAGCAGGATAGCCTCTGCCGGATGCCATGCCTTCAATCAGCCAACACAACGTAAGAATACTCAAATTAGCAAATTCTTGTTCTCCCATGTACATAAAGGATTTCCACATTTTCCTTACCAGTGAATTGTGACATTGTATGGACTCTCGTTTATAACTTTGACGATCACTCTATCATCTTCTTGGGCATAAACAACTGGTCCTGGATACATTCCATTGACGGTTACTATGTCCTTGGTGTTGCATAGCTTGGTAATCCGTGTGGTTTGCACCTATTCATTTGGAGTTACATACACAATCGTAAGATATCATGGATTAATGAGAACCTGAACATAGAGAGTACAACCGAATTAGGTAATTGAAATAAATAGACATCTGACAGATGTATATCAGTGAGACCTTGAAGCCATAGAACCTGGTCGATCTTCCTCCAGGCCACTGTGCAAGAACATGCAGAGGGCTGAAACAAGATATTAATGAGATAATGGAGAACATGACCCCCATGGTTAGCTTCTCCATCAGGGGTTAAAAAAGGAGATTGAGGATGATGAGGCTTACAGGGCAGGGTCATTTAATACAGAACGAACCTATCTAATCATAGTTAAAAAATTCGAGATAAAGAAAAAAGATAGCAACGCTTTATTGTGATCGTCAACTTTCATGATTCCTTCATTATGAACTCAACAAAACGAGAGATGTGGGAGTGATTATTTGGAGAACTGACCAATCTGCTAAAGAATTTAATTCAGCTACTTCTGTCTCTGTGGTTCTTTAATATTAAAGCTGAAACAGTTGGGGTACCTGCTCCATATTACCATGTCAAAACCACAGCAGGACAATTAGCCTGCATTCACCTTCTTGTAGCGTCTTTCTCATTGTACAAGCTTTAGGGTAACTATGTTTAAGCACGCACACATTGCTATTTGCTTCTCCTGAAAGCTCAAGTGTATTGTCGTTTCATGATACGTCATGTGCAAGGAGGATAGGTGAAGGGAAAGAAAATTAAAAATCCTTCAAAAGACAAAGATCAATACTAGGTGCTGAGACAAATTCTCTGTGGGGAACTCTTTCTTTCACCTTCATGCTTCATTTCATGACTTCGACCCCCTGGTAGTCATGACTTATATTTCGGTTTCTACCAGCATAGTTAGATCTGGAAGTGCTATCATTACATGCTGTACTTCCGTAAATTTCCTTTGATATCTCTGTCCCTAGCCTTGGATATGTTTAGTCAATCATCTTATCATGATGAAGTATGTAAGTAGGTAGCTGCATATAAGACCAATTAAACAATGGAGGGATCATGCTTCTTTGTATCCCTGGATAAATATCCAGGGAATTAGTTAATGTAGCAGTTGTAAACAATCCAAAACAAACAATAGTTTAAGCAAAGGTTGAAGATTCTAAGTCTGAGCGGCACCTTTTTGCAATACACATATTTTTGTTCGTTTCGTATCCTCTAATTCGTATGTCAACATCCAAATCCCAGATCATAATAGCCCGCATCTTTTATCTGCATGCATTGCATGCACAGACATGCATCATATGAACATCATATGAATACTTCTTATTCTTGCCGATTGTCGCGACTATTCAAATGCTCAAGCGTGACAGGCAATGACAAGAACCTCTCCATTGTTGACCTTATTCTTTTTTAAAACTTTGTTTGATTACTACACCATAACTAACTCTTGAAATATGTCAAGTACTCTTCTCAGAATTCAGGGCAAATGGACCGTCCCTATAAGAGCCGTCTTTGACTTATTGCCAGGTGATGTCTGAATAAACAGCGTGACCTGCAAGACTGACCTGAGCAAATTGGAGCTACCGGCACCGACATAAGTTGTACTATATCCCAGCAACTGCCCACAGAGTCAAGATTATACGTGACGATTTTCAGATCTCACATCCAAAGTAGAGGGTTTTAATCTGTGGAAATCAAATTTGTTATTAATGTTGCTGTAATCTATTGTTGTAATTAGGTAGCAGCAGCTGGTGTTATTAATGGTAGGTGGTAGTTGACAGCTGTTATTAAGGGTAGTGGGTTGTTAATAATAGCTTTTAGAATCTCTATATAAGTGTGTGTACAATTTGTTGTAAATCAATGAAGTTATTTTTCATCAATCTTCACATGGTATCAGAGCTGCTTTCTCTCTGAATCTCTTTGGCCTTCATTGCCGAATCCTTTTTTGCCTTCATTGCAAAAATTCTCCTTTGTGATCATGTCCATCCCATCCGAAAGTTCCCGTAGCGAACTATAGGCAATTAATAATGCATATAGATTGGATGGCAAAAACTTCCTTCAGTGGTCGCAGCTGATCAAAGTAACCTTGAAAGGGAAAGGGAAGATCAGCCATTTGTCTGATGGAGCACCAGACGCTAAGGATCCAAGGTTTCAAGCTTGGGATGAAGAGGATTCGATGATCATGTCATGGTTGTGGAATGCTATGATCCCAGAAATTAGTAGGAATTACATGTTTCTTCCTACTGCAAAAGATATTTGGGAGGCTGCCCAACAAACATATTCCAAAGTTCAAGATGCTGCTGTAATTTATGAGATCAAAGTCAAAATCTCAACAACCAAGCAAGGTAATCTTTCGGTTACCGAATTTTATAACCTAATGAAGGGATTCTGGCAGGAATTGGATCACTATCAGAATTTGAGGGTAGGTCACAGCGAAGCTGCTCAAGCAATTATAGAGATTTTGGAGAGGGATCGAATTTTTGAGTTCCTTGCTGGTTTGAATATGGAATTCGATCAAGTTCGTGTGCAGCTGCTTGGGAAAGAAAAACTTCCAACGCTGAATGAAGTCTTCTCTGTGGTTCGAGCAGAAGAAAGTCGTAGGGCAGTGATGGTGGAATCTCTCTCCATCAATGGCTCCGCAATGGTTTCTACTAAAAACCCAAGTGGAAAGATACTTGGGCAGAAGCAAAGTGAGGACTCGAAGAAGCCTTCTGACCGTGATGGGCTGTGGTGCTCCTACTGTAAAAAGGCTCGGCATACTCGAGATACCTGCTTTAAATTGCATGGTAAAGAGCAGGTCCTAGCTCAAATTAAGAACCAGCGTAGCCGGGCTAACCTTACAACTAAGGAAGAAAACAACCAGGAGTCATCTAATAGCAATGAGAAAGAAGGGAGAAAAGGGTTGAGCAATGAAGAGATAGAAAAGCTGAAAAAATTTTTGGAGACTCTCTCCTCTAGTTCATGCTCGATAGCTCAGTCTGGTAAGGGTTTTAATTCTGTTTCCTGTAATGCTTCTGGTACAGATCATTCGGAATCTTGGGTGATAGATTCTGGAGCTACTGACCATATGACGTCAAAACTTCAGTTCTTTGACTCTTATAAACCTTGTCCTGATAGCAAAAAAATCACCGTAGCTGATGGAAAATCATTGCTTGTTGCTGGCTGTGGTAATATTGTTTTATCCCCATCTCTTTCTTTGAAAAATGTTCTCTATGTTCCAAAACTTACCAATAATCTCTTATCTATTCATCAGCTGACACAATCCCAAAACTGTCGTGTGTTTTTTTATTCTTCTCACTGTGTGTTTCAGGATCGGGATTCGGGGAAGATGATTGGATTTGCTAAGGAGCGAAATGGACTTTATCATCTTGAGAAGATAAGCGTTTCTCAACATAAAGAGACTCCGACCTTGTTGCAACGGAGTCTCTTTATGTTGAGAAACGCTTATCTTCTCAAGATGATAAAGTCCATTTCGCTCCTTAGCAAATCCAATCATCTTCCCCGAATCCCGATCCTGAAACACACAGTGAGAAGAATAAAAAAACACACGACAGTTTTGGGATTGTGTCAGCTGATGAATAGATAAGAGATTATTGGTAAGTTTTGGAACATAGAGAACATTTTTCAAAGAAAGAGATGGGGATAAAACAATATTACCACAGCCAGCAACAAGCAATGATTTTCCATCAGCTACGGTGATTTTTTTTGCTATCAGGACAAGGTTTATAAGAGTCAAAGAACTGAAGTTTTGACGTCATATGGTCAGTAGCTCCAGAATCTATCACCCAAGATTCCGAATGATCTGTACCAGAAGCATTACAGGAAACAGAATTAAAACCCTTACCAGACTGAGCTATCGAGCATGAACTAGAGGAGAGAGTCTCCAAAATTTTTTTCAGCTTTTCTATCTCTTCATTGCTCAACCCTTTTCTCCCTTCTTTCTCATTGCTATTAGATGACTCCTGGTTGTTTTCTTCCTTAGTTGTAAGGTTAGCCCGGCTACGCTGGTTCTTAATTTGAGCTAGGACCTGCTCTTTACCATGCAATTTAAAGCAGGTATCTCGAGTATGCCGAGCCTTTTTACAGTAGGAGCACCACAGCCCATCACGGTCAGAAGGCTTCTTCGAGTCCTCACTTTGCTTCTGCCCAAGTATCTTTCCACTTGGGTTTTTAGTAGAAACCATTGCGGAGCCATTGATGGAGAGAGATTCCACCATCACTGCCCTACGACTTTCTTCTGCTCGAACCACAGAGAAGACTTCATTCAGCGTTGGAAGTTTTTCTTTCCCAAGCAGCTGCACACGAACTTGATCGAATTCCATATTCAAACCAGCAAGGAACTCAAAAATTCGATCCCTCTCCAAAATCTCTATAATTGCTTGAGCAGCTTCGCTGTGACCTACCCTCAAATTCTGATAGTGATCCAATTCCTGCCAGAATCCCTTCATTAGGTTATAAAATTCGGTAACCGAAAGATTACCTTGCTTGGTTGTTGAGATTTTGACTTTGATCTCATAAATTACAGCAGCATCTTGAACTTTGGAATATGTTTGTTGGGCAGCCTCCCAAATATCTTTTGCAGTAGGAAGAAACATGTAATTCCTACTAATTTCTGGGATCATAGCATTCCACAACCATGACATGATCATCGAATCCTCTTCATCCCAAGCTTGAAACCTTGGATCCTTAGCGTCTGGTGCTCCATCAGACAAATGGCTGATCTTCCCTTTCCCTTTCAAGGTTACTTTGATCAGCTGCGACCACTGAAGGAAGTTTTTGCCATCCAATCTATATGCATTATTAATTGCCTATAGTTCGCTACGGGAACTTTCGGATGGGATGGACATGATCACAAAGGAGAATTTTTGCAATGAAGGCAAAAAAGGATTCGGCAATGAAGGCCAAAGAGATTCAGAGAGAAAGCAGCTCTGATACCATGTGAAGATTGATGAAAAATAACTTCATTGATTTACAACAAATTGTACACACACTTATATAGAGATTCTAAAAGCTATTATTAACAACCCACTACCCTTAATAACAGCTGTCAACTACCACCTACCATTAATAACACCAGCTGCTGCTACCTAATTACAACAATAGATTACAGCAACATTAATAACAAATTTGATTTCCACAGATTAAAACCCTCTACTTTGGATGTGAGATCTGAAAATCGTCACGTATAATCTTGACTCTGTGGGCAGTTGCTGGGATATAGTACAACTTATGTCGGTGCCGGTAGCTCCAATTTGCTCAGGTCAGTCTTGCAGGTCACGCTGTTTATTCAGACATCACCTGGCAATAAGTCAAAGACGGCTCTTATAGGGACGGTCCATTTGCCCTGAATTCTGAGAAGAGTACTTGACATATTTCAAGAGTTAGTTATGGTGTAGTAATCAAACAAAGTTTTAAAAAAGAATAAGGTCAACAATGGAGAGGTTCTTGTCATTGCCTGTCACGCTTGAGCATTTGAATAGTCGCGACAATCGGCAAGAATAAGAAGAATTCATATGATGTTCATATGATGCATGTCTGTGCATGCAATGCATGCAGATAAAAGATGCGGGCTATTATGATCTGGGATTTGGATGTTGACATACGAATTAGAGGATACGAAACGAACAAAAATATGTGTATTGCAAAAAGGTGCCGCTCAGACTTAGAATCTTCAACCTTTGCTTAAACTATTGTTTGTTTTGGATTGTTTACAACTGCTACATTAACTAATTCCCTGGATATTTATCCAGGGATACAAAGAAGCATGATCCCTCCATTGTTTAATTGGTCTTATATGCAGCTACCTACTTACATACTTCATCATGATAAGATGATTGACTAAACATATCCAAGGCTAGGGACAGAGATATCAAAGGAAATTTACGGAAGTACAGCATGTAATGATAGCACTTCCAGATCTAACTATGCTGGTAGAAACCGAAATATAAGTCATGACTACCAGGGGGTCGAAGTCATGAAATGAAGCATGAAGGTGAAAGAAAGAGTTCCCCACAGAGAATTTGTCTCAGCACCTAGTATTGATCTTTGTCTTTTGAAGGATTTTTAATTTTCTTTCCCTTCACCTATCCTCCTTGCACATGACGTATCATGAAACGACAATACACTTGAGCTTTCAGGAGAAGCAAATAGCAATGTGTGCGTGCTTAAACATAGTTACCCTAAAGCTTGTACAATGAGAAAGACGCTACAAGAAGGTGAATGCAGGCTAATTGTCCTGCTGTGGTTTTGACATGGTAATATGGAGCAGGTACCCCAACTGTTTCAGCTTTAATATTAAAGAACCACAGAGACAGAAGTAGCTGAATTAAATTCTTTAGCAGATTGGTCAGTTCTCCAAATAATCACTCCCACATCTCTCGTTTTGTTGAGTTCATAATGAAGGAATCATGAAAGTTGACGATCACAATAAAGCGTTGCTATCTTTTTTCTTTATCTCGAATTTTTTAACTATGATTAGATAGGTTCGTTCTGTATTAAATGACCCTGCCCTGTAAGCCTCATCATCCTCAATCTCCTTTTTTAACCCCTGATGGAGAAGCTAACCATGGGGGTCATGTTCTCCATTATCTCATTAATATCTTGTTTCAGCCCTCTGCATGTTCTTGCACAGTGGCCTGGAGGAAGATCGACCAGGTTCTATGGCTTCAAGGTCTCACTGATATACATCTGTCAGATGTCTATTTATTTCAATTACCTAATTCGGTTGTACTCTCTATGTTCAGGTTCTCATTAATCCATGATATCTTACGATTGTGTATGTAACTCCAAATGAATAGGTGCAAACCACACGGATTACCAAGCTATGCAACACCAAGGACATAGTAACCGTCAATGGAATGTATCCAGGACCAGTTGTTTATGCCCAAGAAGATGATAGAGTGATCGTCAAAGTTATAAACGAGAGTCCATACAATGTCACAATTCACTGGTAAGGAAAATGTGGAAATCCTTTATGTACATGGGAGAACAAGAATTTGCTAATTTGAGTATTCTTACGTTGTGTTGGCTGATTGAAGGCATGGCATCCGGCAGAGGCTATCCTGCTGGTCTGATGGACCCTCGTACATCACACAGTGTCCTATTCAAGCTGGACAGAGTTTTACGTATGAGTTCACATTGGTAAAGCAGAAAGGCACCCTTTTCTGGCATGCTCATGTCTCTTGGCTTCGAGCCACTGTCCATGGTGCTATAGTCATGTATCCTAAGACAGGGGTCCCTTATCCCTTTACATATCCTTATGAAGAGCACATCATTATTCTAGGTAAATAATTTTTGCCTGCTAGTTGTTTAACCATGTTTCAGAACAAAATTCATCCAACTTTAAATCTGGTATACTGCACTGACAGTCGCATAGTTATGCATGAAAATTCAATTATTCAAGATCTCTCAACCCTAATCTCCACGTTACAGGGGAATATTGGCTGAAGGACGTAGTACAACTTGAGAAAGCTGTTGTAGCTAGCGGAGGAGGTCCTCCGCCAGCTGATGCATTTACGATCAATGGCCATCCTGGCCCTAACTACAATTGCTCAAACAATGGTACTTCCCAGCAAAACTCTGACCCTTAGAGTTCTCCATCTATTTGATAAACCTTCTGTCTAGATATTGATTAGGAATTTACTGCCAGTTACAGCATTCTGCGACCGATGGAAAATTTAAAACAGTAGGTCCTAACTAGTGTCCAGTGTGAGTGACATAATCTTGTGTTTGCATGGACTCACCACTAGTTTCCCGTTACACATATTGCCAAAAATTGCAGATGCATACAAGATTGACGTGGTCCCAGGAAAGACCTACCTGCTGAGGCTGATAAACGCTGGTCTGAACACGGAAAACTTCTTCTCCATTGCAAATCACAGAATGACCATTGTCGAAGCTGATGGAGAGTACACGAAGCCATTCACAACCAATCGAGTGATGCTTGGTCCAGGCCAGACAATGAATGTCCTGGTCACAGCCGATCAGTCCATCGGAAAATATTCTATGGCCATGGGTCCTTACATGTCTGCCCAGGGCGTGCCATTTCAAAATATATCGGCCATAGCATACTTCCAATACCTTGGTGCTTTGCCCACTTCCCTGTCTTTGCCTGCTAGACTACCCACTTTTAATGATAATCTTGCAGTTAAGACTGTTATGGATGGGCTTAGGAGTCTGAATTCTGGTAATGTTCCAAAGGAGATAGATCAGAATCTCTTTTACACTATAGGACTGAATGTTCAGCAATGCCATTCCCCAACGCCACAGCAAAATTGTCAGGGCTTGAACAATGGGACGATGGCCGCGTCTATGAACAATATAAGCTTTGTCAAACCCAAGATATCTCTTCTCGAAGCTTATTACAATAGAATTAATGGCCAGTTCACTGAGGATTTTCCTGGTGTGCCCTCGAAGTTCTATGACTTTGTCAATGGGGCGCCTAATAACATTCCTAATGACACCCAATCAATGATCGGAACTAGAACCTTTGTCCTTGAATATGGAACTAGGGTGCAACTCATATTACAGAACACAGGGACAGTCACTACAGAAAACCACCCAATTCACCTTCATGGATATAGCTTCTATGTAGTTGGATATGGCTCCGGCAACTATAATCCCCAAACCGCACAATTCAATGTGGTAGATCCACCTTACTTGAACACAATTGGAGTTCCCGTGGGTGGGTGGGCTGCAATTCGATTTGTGGCAGACAATCCAGGTGAGCTGATCCTCCTTGTCTTTGTGATTGTGTCGCTTGTGTGATTGGAACGAGCCTTGTAGTTACTAGCGCGTTCCGTTCATTTCTTTTGGAGATGCTCAACATAAATTGAGTTTAATTAATGATATGCAGGAGTTTGGTTCATGCATTGTCACTTCGATATACACATGTCATGGGGATTAGATTCAGTGTTTATGGTGAAGAATGGCAAAGGGGAGCTCGAGACCCTTCCTCATCCGCCAGCAGACCTGCCCTGGTGCTAGAGCTTTTGCTTTTGTGCTTAACTGTGCTGTTTCCGCTCAATAATTTTTTGGCATCAAGTGTGTAATACGCTGGATTTGTTCTCCTCTTTCAGTGAATGAAAGTGGAAGTGCAAAGAAGCGATGTTCGAGGATGCTCGTTCTCTTACTCATTTCCTAGTTCCTAGCTATGCGATGTTTCATGTCCAGTGTCGATAAATGAAACTCCTGACCGGAAACAAGCAAGGATCTTGACCGAATGATGTACATTTCCATGGTTTGCATTTCTAATATGTCGGCATCCTATACTAAATGAGTGCCATGCATGAGATGCACAAAACTACACAATCCAGTTGACAATTGCAACCACCACATTCCTAACCAAGCCATTCATTATGTCAAAGCTAAGATAGCATCTATTAGAATCACCTCCAATACCACTTGCATTTTTTAAGTATTATCTCATCAAACCATAGTCCTCATGAATATATGTGCCGGCTCTACAAATTTTAGTCTGATCTAAAGTGAGAAGATATTGAAAAGATTGGGAAATTTAAGCAGGTAGAGGAAGGTGCTGTAGTCACTGTTAATGAACCTAGCCGTGCCGTTATCAGGTTAGTGCATGATGCCTTGCCGTTATTAACATCTGTGCGTCTGTGTCTGTGTGCGTGATAGAGAGAGAGAGAGAGAGAGAGAGAGAGGGGGGGGCAGGAAAGATATCTCGTATGACTCAGATGTCTATCCTCTCCTGGAAAGTGGTTTGACTGATGAAAATAGTTGGACATGAACTTATGAGGAGTTGATATAGTGAGATCGATATTAACTCATAGTTAGCTCTCACAGGTCTTGTGTTGGGTTCGGCGAAAGAAGAAGCTCAAGCCAGTGCATGGGATTCTAATTCTGCGCGTTGCGCGGGTCATCTATCTTAGTTTCCATATAAAAGGTTTGGCTCATCTAACTAAGCCCCGCGTGATGAGAAGATTCTCCTTAGACCAGTCCTAGTTGGGGTAGAAAATTGTTTGGCTGAAGAGATCGAGGAGAAAAAACGGCGTGAATGACTTGGGACCATCAGTTAGGTGCATTGTAAGGCGGGTTAAAGAAGTTGAAAATCAAATAAGGAAGTTCACCAGAGTTCATCAGCTGACAAGTCATGGATTAGCACTATGTAAAGTAATTGATTAGCTAAAAATGGTAAGGGAAGCCCCACCGGCAAGAATATCAGCTGATGATGAAGGGTCCTTTGAAAGGTGGTTACATTACAGTCTTGTGGTGCCTAAAAGTGCAGCATAGATGAAGTTAAATGGTGAATCTGGCAAAAAGATGGCACCATATATACACGTACCTGCAAAAAAATCTGCTGAGAAGGCACTCAGATCTTATAAAACTGATCGCATAATCCAGTCACAGTGAAGCGGCACCACACGATGAACCTCGAGACGATTGAAGACCATGGAATGAAAAAGGGGGGGGGGGGGGGGAGGAAGGGAGAGAGCGCGCTCTCTGGTCAAATGTTACAAACCATTGCTTTAAAACCTAGATAAAGCTCCAAATATAAAAATACAAGGTAGCTAGAGGTGAGTACCTCAGTGCATGAGGGCAAAGTACAGACATCTATGTGCAGCACAATTCATGAAAAGTAGCTGGTGAACGAACCCCAAAAGCATGTGCATGTCCAAGATTGGACCGCGAGGACTTTGAACGAGACTCGAGACTTCAGCTAACAGCCAACATCCACCTGCAGACTCCTCTACTTAGTTTAAAACAAAGGGAGTGATTGCCGAGAAGCTGGCTTGCCTTACTATACTTTCAACTATCCCATTTTGCGCAAAAATATAAGGGAAGATTGGGCTGTTCCAACCACCTCTCAGTCAAACGTTCTACTTTCTTCTTCCACACTTGGCAGATGAGAGAACCATGCGTGTATAAACGCAGAAGAGGCGCCCGTCTGCGTCTTCCTCTGTCCATCAAAATCACACCGTTCTTCTTATCAGCACTCTGATATCTTATTGGTTTTGCTTTCTATGGCGGTGCTGTTGTGTTCCTTCCGGTGGAAGGCCTCTTGCTCAAATGAGTATTCCATTTTACCACAACACGGTGCTGTTTTCCAACGTTGTTGAGAGTGAAAAAATGGGATGCTCATTAGGGCAAGATGCTTTGCATGGGAGGCCTCGCTTTCGAGGATTCGAGGAGGTGATCTGCCCTTGAACTTCCAAGCATTGTGTGCTCAGATTAGTCTTGATCATTTTCTTCAGCTATACAGATAAGTCTTGCCATTGATATTAGTTTCACTTGATTTTTATTTACATAAACTTGCTTTTCAGTGAATACCGGTAGCGATTCCCATTACGAATGCAACAAAACGAATCAAATGCTGCATGACGGAGACCCAGATGAGTTGGAAATTGTACTAGAACGAACAAGTTTTCACCGACAGAACGATGAAATGATAGGCTTTTCTCTCCGGACCAGTCTTAAGGTTCGTGGGTGCAGGCCATTTGATGTGTGCTCTTCCTTAGCTAGTGATTTTAGCTTCGGCCAAAATCATTAAGACTCGGACTTCGGATCCCTCGATCTAGCATTAGGATTCAGAAGTAATGAATATTTAGGGTCTCGCTAATGAATGCTACCATTGAAATCTCTTTGGCTTTGTTGGCTTCTACAATCAGATGCGACTTGCAAAATTGGTAGTTCGGTCAACATGGACACAGCAAGGTCGCTAGTCGAAACTTGTTTCCTTAATTAATTCTTAATTCTGGTTCAAATCTAGGTTTAATTACGTTTAGACTGTGGTTTCATGGGATTTGTAGGCTACTTGTTTAAGTTGCTCATAATGATTTTTCTTAGACGTTCAAACGAAGTTGTCTCTTATCTACATGGAATACTTTGTTGGCGAATTCGCCATTATCCGTCTCTCTGGCCAAATTACAAGCATTTTCTCCATTGAGGCCTATTTAGTCTCTGTAGAAACTGGACGGCGACGTTACCCGGATTTTTTTAAAATAAAAAAAAACGGGACGGTGACCTCCGAAAGAGTGTGTCAAAAAATTATTGGCATTTTTTTTTTTAGTTTACAGATCAGTAAATTTTTCTTTTTCTTTTTACTAACTTGTATTTATCTTTCTTACTAACGCCTTGAATTTTTCAGCTCCTATTTATTTGAGCATCTTAGCAACTTTTTTCTTAACAATTGATTTACCAACTACTTTTGGTTGTGAACTCTATTTGAATTACTTACCATTATTTATTGCATTTTTCTTCAAGTATGAACTTTTGCATTTTTGTCTCTCTTGCAAATGCTTTGAATTTATCAACTCTTATATTAGTTTTACCAACATTGAATTACGTGGCTTACCATATTTGCTCTCACTAGTTTATGAACTAAATTTAGTTTGCCAAGTCACATCAAAGTTAGTGACCGACGTATATTTGGTTATAGAGTTACCCTATT
>JAGVVM010011634.1:0-27202 GCA_019149425.1 Psidium friedrichsthalianum
TTCTTTCTAGAGAAACCCCCTCCTCGGTGAAATTGTCATGAAAATTACAAAAAATTAATAATCATAATCAATTACAATTCTTTCTAGAGAAACGGTGAAATTGTTTATGAAAAAAAAAAAAAAAAAAAATCAAAATCAATACAATTGTGTCAATTCAATCCTAAATTTTTTTAACAATTGAGTCTTAATTTTTTTTTTTTATGATTATCCCAATTCATTCTGTTTGGCTGGCTAGTGCTGACGTGGCAATACTTAAAATATTTTAATATTTTTGAAAATTTTAATAACTTTTTATTTAATAAAATTTTCTATCTTTTTTTTTCCTTCTTTTTTTGGGGGGGGGGGGGGGTTAGGTTGCTAGGAGGTGGCTAACCATTGGCCGAGAGTTAATAAGGCGATTGGGCAAGGGTCACGGCCGTCCCTCATGACCCTTGTCCACCCGTAGCGAGGGTAGTGGGCCTCACTCAACTGTCGGCAAGTTCGTTAGTGGCCGGTGGCCTCCTAGTAGTCCTAACCCAAAAAAGAAAAAAGAAGAAATAGAAAAAGTTACTAAAAAAATTTAAAATATTATTAAAATTTTGCAAGTTAGTGCTAGTGACACCACATCAATATTGGCCGATCAAATGAACTAAATTGATATAAGTACACAAGTTTTAAGACTTAATTGGCAAAAAAAAGGTTAGGATTGAATTGACACAATTACAATAAGTTTAAGACTTTTTGGAAATGGTCGATACAAAACATATTCTTAGGGTGTGTTATTAGAGTGAAAGCATTTTTCAAAGATTAATCTTGTGCATTTATGCGTTTGGTTTGCTGAAAATCATGAGTTAATGGAAAATCATTTGCGGTCAAATAATATATGCATGATTAGAGTTAGAAAAATAAATTAACTAACCTAAAAATGGGAAAATATCTTTAGAGAAAACAATTTTTGGAAAGTGTTTTTCTTTATCATGAAATTCTCTCTTAGACAAACACACCATTGGGCTTCGTTTATTTCGCAAGAAGACATTTTTCAAGAAAACATTTTTGTCATTAACATTTGGATCACTTAGGAAAATGAGTCAACGAAAAATATTTTCCTACCAAAGATTAAATTTAGAAAAGTAATTTCCTCATTAAAAAATCGAAAATGCTTTTTCAAAATATAACTAGATATCGACGCTTGTACTAGAAACTTTGCACTTGGGCACTAGAATCCCAACGCTCGTTCTCGAGCCCTTGGAAGCGGGGCCGGGTTCCCATTGCCCAAGTCCATCAAGACTAGGCCTAGGACTTTGATGCCTTAGCCCAGGTCCATCTAGGCCACAGCTAGGACACTCGTATACGTGTTCAAGACGCCAGGTTCAATAATGTTGAGGCCGAGCTCGAGTCCTTAATGCCCGTGATTACGTCCATCAATGCCAAAAAATTTTAATTTAATTTTAATAAGTTCTATTTTATTTTTTGTTTTTATTTTCTTCTTCCTCCAACGGTCGCCACCTCGATGATGGCTGACGATTGGCCATAGACACGGGCTAAGGCCAGCCTCGGGCGATCCTCAACCTTGTCATGGCCAATTGGCCCAATGACTGGCAGATGAAGAAGTAAAAAGAAAAGGAAAGAAAAGAAAAAATAAAAATTCATTAACATTTTTTATTTTTGATAAAAGTTATGAAAATTGTCCACTTCAATGTGGTTGTACCATGTGTGACAGCCAAATTCTACATCGCCAATTTTCGACCAAATAATTTCTCCTTATCAAATGGCAAAAAATACTTTTCAATTTATTGTTAGGTCATAGCCAAATAACAAAAAATATTATCCTTTTCCTTAAAAATGACTTTTAAATAAATATTTTTTCAGAATTGTCACTTTTTTGTTTTGCGAAATAGCCGATGCCTTAGTCCCGTTGAAAAGTGAGCATGGAATGCATATGTTGAAATTTGAACGCCCCATGCTGAGGGAGACTATCGTAACCCTCAATTTTGTGAATAAATAAAAATAGCTAGTCCAATGTATTTCCCCATGATATTTGGTAAAGTGCTTAGTCAGCTAGTTTCTCATTGTTGATTGATCTTTGTCTTCTGATAGAATATATTTGTAAACATGGTTTTAATAATCTAATAATTTGTTTGAGTTCTCATGTTGTAAAATTGGTCAGTTGCTTGTGCTAAGACTATTTGATTTTGTGGGATCGACCATACTTGCCTTCTTTCCACATTGGATCGAGAATGGAATGTCCATGCATGATTAAAATGAGAATATTCATGAAGATAAATTAAATTCCAGGCGAGCAGAACATGTCATAGAAATTGGGCATATTTTCAAAGAAGAATGCAAACTTGGGGTCAAGTTGGGATCCAATCGTGGCTCAAACATTTGAGTGTCTCGTAAAAATGCATAAATTTTGAGTCGGTTCCTAAAGATAGTCATTAAATAAACGAGATGTCACATAAGGAAAAATTTGGACTTTAGGGTTTTTTCCTTGAACAAAGAGATTTTGATTGTATCATTTTGCTTGTTGATTGAGGTGGCAACTCCATCTTCGTTGATCATCATCCACGAGGATTCGAAAATTGAATAATGTCCTTTTGCCCCAAATCCTAATTTTGCTGATCACCGGAATATTTAAAGCAGAAACCCCAACTTTTGCAACAAAATGAGATAACGTTGTTTCCTTTAGAGATTCCGATGATTTTTTTTTTTTTTGCTTGAAACAACGTCATTTGTGGGCCCTTATTACATGTCAGCGTGCGCCATGAATCATACGGGGCACGAATTTTGTGCATTTTTATGAGACACTTAAAAGTTCGAGCCACAATTAAATTCCAATCCAAAGTTTGGTGCTGTCATTGGCACTGCAACTTTTGAAGGACAAATTCGTTTGGTTACGTAACTTTGATTTTCTACTTTTGGAGCATTTTTGCCTCTAAAATTAGTTTTGATGCCACTTGAAAAAGTAAAAAAAAAAAATTACTTCTTTTAAGAAGTAGAAAAATTAACTTTTAGTCAGAAGTTGATTTTTAAAGTAGAAGTATTGCAATGCGCGCTTAAGGACTATATATTTTTCTTCTAAACAAACCTGCCATTCTATTTAAGCAATCCAAATATTACAAGGAGGAACTAAAGTTTACATTGAGATTATGACCTAAAGAAGACCATACTAAGATTATAGTTTTAATTGTAAATGGGAGATTATTAAAAAGAGAAGAAGATGCGGTTCCTATTTGATGAAAAGCCTGATTTGCAAGCTCATGAGCATCAACATTAGTCGGTCTACCAATCCTCTTCAAACTCCATCTTGGATTATTGTTAAGTTGGAAATGAGAGTCCGAGATGAAAGGATGAATACTTCAAGGGCAAAGGCCCTAGTGTTGAATAGCATCAATTAAAATCTTGCAATCGCTTTCAAAAACTACATTATAGATGTCAAGAGACTGAGTGGCTTCGCAAGCAAGAAGAAAAGCCGCAGCTTCCACTTTCATTGGCGAGTTCTGTCTTCCTCATCTAGTCCATAGTTAGAAAATTGAGTCTTTGTCTGATCATGCAATAATTCCTACTGCTCGTTTGTTACCCTTCCACATGCCATCTATATTAAACTTCAACTCTTGGTTCGACAAAGGAATCTAACAATTTGTCTTTACTTTAATAGAATATGCTTCCTCACTTAACCCAACTCTGTTCTCCTTGCTGAACATATTCAAATATGACTAGCTGAATCGCTTGGGAGGACACTTAATAATCTAATCATGTAACTTTGCATTTCTATAATATCACACAGAGAATTGCTACATAAGGGTAAAGAGCTTGCAATCCAATCCCATTCTCTATGCTGTCTTTCCTGGATCAAGAAAGTGGTTCACTATCTCTTCTGACATGAAGTTCCGATTAAGATGAGATGACACCCCATGGGCCCCGTCTCCACTAAATTTGGGTTAAAGGATAAATTCGTGAACACGTGTACCGAATTTTCCTTTTGAAGGCACCACACCACAAGTAATTAGGGTCTTGATGCCACTTGAAACAAGTTAGCTCAACAAGGAAAGACATTAGCCATTGTCCGCTACAACATCATTTTGTGCCACTGAGGAACTCTAGCTTTCTAGATTTTGTTCTAAATCTTGGTAAAATTATCAAAAAAGTCTTAAGTCTATTGCAATTGTGCCAATTCAGTCTAATATTTTTTTTTATCAATTGAGTCCTAAACCTTTTGTAATTATACCAATTCAACCCATCTGGCCGGTGGCACTAATGCGGTAAATTTTTAATAATACTTTAATACTTTTTCAATTTTTGAATTTTTTAAATATTTTTTTTTGTCATTTTATTCTTTCGGTTTGGGCTGGTAAGAGGCTGCTTGCGAGCCCTCCTTGGCCACTGATGAGGGCTTGCGACCCTTGTGAGAGGCAGATGGCCCAAAAAAAAAAAAAAGAGGACATAAAAATCATTTAAAAATATATCAAAATATTATTAAAAAAATTTCACATTAGCGCTGGCTGGCCAAATGGACTGAATTGGTACAATTGTAAAAGATTTAGGACTCAATTGATAAAAAATAATTGAGGACGTAATTGCAATAGATTTAAGACATTTTTGGTGATTTTTTCCCCAAATTCAGAGTTGTTGCCATTTTCAGTTTGCAACTTGGTCAGTTTGTAAGCGAATTCAACAGAAAATATTTCACCAGTAACTGGCTGCTAAATTGGCTTGTCTACCCAAGTGGAGTTCAAAACATGGATATGAAGAATGGCTTGGACTGAAGTTGGGCAAAACATTTGGTTTAGACTAATTACGTCCCGATTTTTCGTCCTCGGGGTAAAAAAGTTTTCTATTCTTTTTCACTTCAAAACAGGGTCTGGATCTATAAAACAAAGCGGATTCATGGACTCTATGAACGTGAGTTCGAAGATCTATACTTCACCCTTTTTTCTCTCTCCCTCTCCCCCCCTCTCTTCCTCCACCCCCACCCTAGGGTTTCAGACGCCGCACATTCCAAAGCAGAGAACGCTCCCCCTCGCCTCTCTCCCTTTCCCACCGTCCCTATCTTTGCTTGTCTCGGGTTAAAGTTTCTTTTCTCTGGTTGAACTATCTTTCCTATGTTCTCCCACTGTTTTGGGAGCTTGTGAATATGAATGATTTTTTGCAGCTAATCTTGGGTAAATGTGGAGACCGGTTCAACCATTCGTCCAGTCGACAACCACCGATGAGGATATTCATGACGTGACTTTATAAAATCTCTGAGATTATGCCACTCTCCTCTCCCGATTTAAATTTAGGTATAAATTTAAGGATTTTACTATCCAAACTAGATCTGGATATAGATATGGGAGTTCCCTACATGTATTTGATATATGCTCTTTCAACAAATTTATGTTTGTGTTACTGCTCGGCCATGGTAATAGAGACGTTAAATCTAAATGCGCGCCACAAGCCGTTGCAATTAGTATGGGAATTATCAGTGTGTACTCATCACTAAATCTAGTGATTGGCCTTCGAAATTTTATGATGGCAAATCTACTCTTGGAGGATAAGAATGTGCTTCTAGTTACAAAATTTGTTATATTATTTGCTTTATGTTATTTACTTTTTTCTAAGATTAAGTACACTACAAGTGCCAAAACTTGTATATGGCACTCACTTTAATGCCAAAACTTTCAAAATGATCACTTTAATGTCAAAACTTTCAAAATGATCACTTAAGTGCCAAATAGCAAAAAGTCCAGTCAAATGAAATACGTGGTTTTTATTTTTAAATTTGTTATATGACGTGGCATATCTTTCTCTAGCCACATGGACTTATAAATAAAAAAATAATTAATAAAAAAGCTGATTTCTTTTTTCTTTTTAAAGGGAGGGTGGGCTTTCGCCTCGCCGCGTGACCAATGGTACACTTATTTATTTATTTTTAACTTTCAGCTTATTTTGTTTTTATTTTTAATTTTTTTAGTTAATTTTTAAGTTTAGGTTCACGTTGAAGTCCACTTGTGCTTTCCGCGAGCCACATCAGCTCAAATACTAATTAAAAAAATTGCCTACATAGGATTTTCAACAAGCCACCTCGGCTAAAATCAGATTTGGCATTTAAGTGATTATTTTGAAAATTTTGACACTAAAGTGAGCGCCGTACACAAGTTCTTGTGCTTGTAGTGTACTTAAGACCTTTTTTCTGGGAGCTTGAAAGCATTGTATATACCTTTCAAATATTATCTTGATTAATGAATGAAATCTTTCTTTTAACAAAAAAAACAAAAAACAAAAAGAATGTGTGTTCGAAGTTACTAATACCCTTGCAATAACCTTCGTCCTTGATAAATTGTGCAAGATTCAATCTAGGCCGAGTGCCTTAAAGGGTAAAAAATTTCTCGTCTCTATAGTCTTCCTCGTTAGAAAAGAGTTAAGCACTCGGCATGAATCGGCAAATTGGTGATTACAACATCCCACGACCACATCGTGCTCCTGGATCATATTGATTATCGGATCAACAATACGGAATCTCAGCCTAATAGAAAGGCGTGAGGCCCATATACCAACCAGTCATAGGTATGTTGGAACATAGTTATGAAAATGATTGGTCGCATCCCTTACAAAACTAAAGTGAAGGAAATATATTTTCGTCACGACGATAGGTTATGCCTAAATCTTTCCGTTGATGATGAGAATATTTGTCATTGATATGTTTTTGTAATCAATATAAGAGATCATTTTTCGAAAAATATTTTCTTGGGTGGTTGATTTTTCAGGAAGCCTAAGGCACCGCTAATTAGGGGGATAATGACTACAAAGACAATGGAGATGGAGACTTGACAAACTTTCCTCCTTTGTGGATAAAAGGCAGCTCAGATGCCGTCTGCAGACAAGATAACATGTTACTTTTCCCTGCCCAACGTCATATTTGCCAAAGAAATGGAGGAAAATCGAGAAACCACAAAGCGAAAAAACCTAGTGATCGGTATATCGAATTCCTTCAGATCAAAGGCACACCCATCTCTTCTCCTTCTGTTAAAGTGAGATTCAACGATAGGTCCTTTGCGGCCCAGCAGGGAACTCACTCCCTGCCCCGCTTTAACTCAATCCTGCTTTGGCCCCCAGCTCTAGCAGATTCCACCCCCGGTTCATGAGGCAATCTCAGAAAAAAAGAAAGTGTTCGGTACCCACCAAGGCTACCTTTTGCAGAACCATATATAGCAGAGACCTTGGTTTTCGCCTTGCCTTGTGTTTTCTTGAGTTCTTGAACATTGACGGCTGTTCATTTCGTCCCCAGTATGGCCACGGACAAGGCGATGGCTAAGGCATCAGAGACCAACATCCAGGGCATGTCCTCAGAGCAATTGGGTAGTGATGAAAAGTCGGGGAAATTACAAACCCACTTTGGGAAGGCGATTGCGCATCGAGCATTGTATGCTTCGAGCGGTCGTCAAAGCAGGAGCCGAAGTTCCTGGACAAGCGATGCGAACGCCGCGTCGCCAAGCAGGCTGAGCAAGGTTTCCCTGGCTGACGAGGCAGAGAAAGAAAGCAAATAATGCCCGTTTGTCATGGTCAAGCGAGAAGTTATACCGTGAGTGACGGTCCATATTCATTTTAGCAGGTTATCAGGTCATCAAGTGATTTCTCTGGTCAAGCGGCGTAGCTGTGGAACTTGTACTCTTGTTTACAGTTAGATAACACATCTGAAGACCACGTTATCATGTGCTGTTTCTCTTTTTTCGTTTTTGGCTATATCACATTGTGTCATGCTTGATAGGAATGTCAAGTATCAATCTCTCTCTCTCTCACTGAATGCATCTCGAGAGAATGATTTAAGTCTCATTCTTTGACTCTACAACCAAATGACAAGCACCTACACATCCATGGGTAAGAAAAGAAAGAAATCGAGGAAACCATTCGGTTCAAATCCCAGACAGACCAGAATGCTGTCCTTCGAAAGCATAAATCTTCGTGTTAAACGCGTCATAAAACCATGCTACTCTGCCCGACATTGTGGGAGCGATTCAGAGTTGACGGAATCGGCTCGATCCCAGTTTCAAACACAGAAAGCCCGGACACTCGCAGTGAATCTTTTGCAATCTTCTGCTGACGGTGTAGTTCCTTTGCAGCTCGAGTCACCGTCGACTCGCCATCTTCTTCCTTTGCAGCTCGAGTCACCGTCGACTCGCCATCTTCTTTCTCCGTGAACCTGGCTGTTATTGAAGCCCGAACGATGGAACCAGAAGAAAGACTCCAGGCACTACGCCGCGAGCAGCAGGCATTGCCAGTGATCGTGAAGGCAGTCTCCCCCGGTGCCTTCTAGAAAGAAAGGAGCCCGTCGACTCTTTTCAGTTAAGGAAATTTAGATTAAGTGTCTTTAGACGCAAAGTAGTGTGTCCGCGTTCGTTTTTCAATGTATGGCTTTCTCTGTCTTTATTTGTTTTAATATGTAATGTTGGCATGTGAAAAAAAAAGAAACCCTAGCGAAAGATGTTTCTACTTCACTCTATGCAAATACAACAATAAGTAAAGACTTTTTCGGGTAAAAATGCTGAAAATGCAGTTCTTTCCTCCCCCTCCTTTTCCTTTCTGCAGTTGAGATAGTCACGCTTAGTGGTAATGCCATTGGCAATGGGTATCTGAGGCGGGCTAACTAGAGAATGGAATGCCGAAATTGGGGAAGGAATCCAAACCTCTCTAAACGACGACCTAAAAGCCTTTCAATGGCCTCCTTAGAATCTAAGCCTTTTGAAGCGCCAATAGCTTTAACGATAGGGCTTTCGCTCTTATTGCTCCGGATTTCGATCTATATGACCTTTCGGTGGTGTAGAGAATACCTCTTCTGAAGTCGGGTAGTAATCTAACTTTTGAAGATTTTGTTCAATGATAAGCCCTCGAGACCGCCCCTCCAATTGTTATCACACTACTACTGCCGTTGAAATCAACAATGACACTCCCTCCCTGTATCCTGGCGGAAAGAGCTATAGATTTGTTCACTTTATCATCGTAAATAGGGCCTAATTCCCTAAAAAAAAAAAATCCCAAACGTTAGACTTAGTAGAAAATCTATCCGAACTTTTTTTTTTTGTCAGAAAAAGCTCTCAACTTTGGATCAAGTTACAAATCCATCCCGGCTTTTTTGTCACCAAAAAAATCCCAAACTTAGGTACAGTCCCAAATTTGTCCGGAATTTTGTTTTGTCTGAGAAAATCATGAATTTTTAATGTATTCTCAAATGGGAAAACACCACAAAAAATCTCAAATTATGCATACTATGACATATTTACCAAAATTTTTTTTTTGTGACATCAAAAATTTTAAATCTGCGTGACACATTCACCTTTTAAAATCTGACGTGGTGCTGATGTGGCATCTCTTAAAAAATAAAAATAACAAAATAAAAGAGAAAAAAATCAAAGCACTGTTATCTCGATACCGTTCATAGTCTTCGATGCACTGTTCCTCGTCTTCAAGCACTCGACGACCTCGGTCAAGGTCGTCCATGGCTTCCCCGACTTGGGATCGAGGAGGTGGGGGCTCAGCGACCTCGAATTTGAGGTCATCACAGCGGTCAAATGACTATGAGCCTTATTCGATGTTCAAGAGCGAGAACTCGCTCTGGTCGCTCCCATCCAAATGTTCTCTTTTTCTTTCATTTTTCCTCAATTGTGCTCAACAAGCTCAGCTTTTACTAGGGTCAAAACTTTAGTATGTGGAGTTCAGAGAATAAGATCTAAACCCAAATTTGTGTTTTGTTTGGGGCCAAGCTGTCCATGTCACCTTGTTCCTTCTCTTTCTCATGAGCTTCTGCACTACTGAGGCTATTCTCCATGTCTTAAATCCATTTCCAGTAACCATCAGTAGCTGTTGAGCCTTTTCCCTCTTTTTCTCGAAGCCACAGAATTTCTCTGTATCATGGAATATGCCTTGGAGAGTCATGACACTGCAAATATCGGCTATTATTTGCCATCTTCCAGTGGATTGGAGAAGCGGTGATCAAAATGGCGAAGTCTACCAATTGATTTTGCTAGAATTTGACCGATGAAAGTAGAGGAAAAATGTTTGACCAAAAAAAAAAAGTACAGGAAAATGGAGGAGTTTACCTAGAAAGATGAACACTAAAGGAACAAGGACGAAGATTACAACAAAAGGACAAAAGGTGAATTGTACACAGCCGGACGTGCGATGGCTCTGTGCATTGCTGGACGAGTACCATAAGAGGATGAACAGTTCTTCGAAGATGAGCAGTGCTTCAAATTCTTTTAGTTTTATTTTTATTTTAAAATTTTCTGATGTGGCGATCTCATGGAGCTAATAAGGTGATTTTTAACAGACCTCTACCAACAGGTAAATGTGTCACTTGGATATTAGTTTGGGATTTTTGGGTCATAAAAAAAAATTAAGGTAAATGTGTCACAATAGTCATAGTTTGGGATTTTTGGTGGTCTTTTCCCTTCTTAAATCTATCCCTGGTCCAATCTCAATTTGATGTGGCATTTTCACATCAATAAGAAAAAATCCATATAAGCAAAGTAATAGGACAATAGGTATGAACCGACGTGGCACTTTCACGTGGATAATAAATCCACCCCAATTAAGAAATTTTCCAAAATGAAACCGTTCTAGGATATGAAAATTAGGGATGACTAACATGGACTTTCTAACGAATGGCTAATGGGGAAATTTCAGATTAAAGTAAAAAATTGGTAATTTTTTTCTTAGGCAAAAAAAGGTTTGGGATAGATTTAGGACTCCACCTAAAATTGGGAGGTTTTTTCTTAGACAAAAAAAAAAGTCCGGGACAGATTTAGGACTTGGTTTAGTTTGGTTTTTTTTTTTCCAGAAAATTAAGCCTCGTAGATAGTAAACTCGTCATATAAAACACCATATATACTGTTGTAGCTGACAAACTATATTGAAATCTAGATTTTGAAAAACAAAAAAATTGTCCAAAGGGTCATAAAATCTTGAACTTTTATCAATACACTCCTAATCCTTTTCATTGTGCTAATTGAGTTTAAACTTTTCATGTTTTATCAATTAAGTCTATCCGATCAATTTTGATCTGAAATTGCTGACGTGAACGTCAGCCATCCTTCGTGGCACGACAGGCACACAGGATGACCAATGTTAATGCGGATAATTTGTAATAATATTTTAACATTTTAATGAACTTTATATTGATTTTTTTATTTTATTTTTTTCCTTCTTTTTCCTTATTATTTTTACTGTAGTTAGTGAGGGTTGTTGGAGCCTGCTATGGCCTCATTTAGATCTATATGAGGGCTCGGTGACACTCCTGGCCACAATAAAGAATAAAAAAGGAAGAAAAAGAGAAATAAATGTATAAAATAAATCATTCAAAAAAAAAACTAAAGAATTAAAAAAATTGCCACGTACAACGCTCGACATCCACGTCAACAATTTTCGATCAAAATTGATTGGGTAAACTCAATTGGCAAAATGTGAAAATGTTTATGACTCGATTAACACAATTAAAAGATTTATGGCTAAACTGATAAAAACGAAATATATTTAAGACTTTTTTTGATAGTTTTCTCTTTTTAAAGCCATAGAGATGGCAACACAACCCAGGTACTCTTGATCTAGGAAAATTACCAAAGAAAGTCCTAAAACTATTACTCTTATGCTATTTTAATCTTAAACCTTTTGATAATTTATTAATAAAGTCTTCTAGCCAATTTTAACTGAAAATTGTTGACATTGAGGTCCAGTCAACCTCGACCGTCTTGTGTGGCATGGTTGATGATCAGTCCTGGCATGTATATTTTTTTAAAAAATTTAGAAATTTTTCCTTTTCACTGGTGGCCGGCTTAGGCAACAGTTGCCCTCGCCCACCTCGCCTAAATCTGGTGAGGGTCGCGTGCGGCTGGTGAGGGCTTGGGCAAGGGCCGTTGGGCCCTCACCGGCTGCAATAAGCAGAAAAAAAAAGAAAGAAAAAATTGAAAAATTAAAAAAAATAATTTTTTTTAAAATTTTACAAACATTATCCATGTTAATGTCGACGGTGCCACGTAAGAAGGTCGGATTCCACTTTAGCGATTTTCGATCAAATTGGTCGGAAGGATTATATTGACAAATGATTTAGGATAAAATTTTCATAATAGCACGGCTTGTAATTGAATTTACACAAGCTGCAATAAGTTAAACTTTTTAGGTAATTTCTCCACTGACCATGTTGGCCCACTCAATACGAGCCGTTCAATCATATACATATATATATATATATATATATATATATATATATTTTGGGGTCATCAAATCATGTGATTAATATAGCCCAAAATGTCTAAAGTAGCTCAAGAGAAAGCTAAGAGCGGAGAAACGGAGAAAGTGCGCGTGCTCGACATCCAGAGCAGCTCAACGCGAGGCATCCATTAACTCATCTTCGATCGTGCTGCTCGACAGTTTTAATCCCGGATCATACAAGGAAAAACACATCTGGGACTCCTCCGTGCTGTTCCTTCGTCTTCGTCTCGTCTTCGTCACGATTCCGAATTAAACATGATTCATTGATCTTAATCGCTGATTAACTAATAATATTTGCACAACCCAACCACATGATCTGCCCAACCCAACAGCACAGATCGGCAAAACCGAGGCCACACTCTATCTCACTACTTTGTTTTCCAGCACAAAAGGTCCCCAAAAAAAAGAAAGAAAAATCCTTTTTTTTTTTTTGTACGTTTGCTTTTCCAGTTTTCTGTCCTTGCTCATCATTCATCGCACGACACAGCAAAAGCTAAAAACAGAAAAAAGAGAATTCGTTTTCATTCGATCCCCGTCCTCTCCTTTGCTCTCTCCAGCTTACCCGGTTTTGAAAAAACCCTCTCATTCTCTCTCTCTCTCACTCTGTCTCTCTGTCTCTTCTTCAGCTAGGCTTGCTCGACCGGAACTCGCTCTCGCCCCAGCTTCCGGGTTTCATGGACGGGTTCGGATTCCTACGGGGGGGACAGGAGGAGGAGATCGTGAGCGGGAAGGGACTCGGCCGCGTGCCACCGGGCATATCACCGACCCAAACATCCTCCTCCGCGCCGCCGCCGTCCCGGCGCGGGAGAGGTGGCCGGGTCCACGGCGGCGCTGCTGCGGCGCGAAGCCGTGGGGGTTCACGGACCCGGAGGTGAAGCGGAAGAAGAGGATCGCTAGGTACAAGGCGTACCCGTGGAGGGCAGGGTGAAGGCGTCGCTGAGGAGAGGTTCCAGTGGACAAGGACAGGGCTCCCAGATCCGTGCACGGATAAATGAGCCGTTCGATCGCGACACGTGTGTGAGTCCTTCCTCCCCCTCACTTCAATTTCTGTTGTTATTTATTTTTTTATTTTTTTTTGGGGCGAAATTGATCTGGTTGCCGTTGATGATGATGGGGTGAGGGCGGAAGTACACGACAGCGTAGGATTCGGGCGACTTTCGTAAAGACAAAAAATATATATAATTTCCTTTTTCCTTTTTCTTTGCCTTCCTTTTCAGCCATTTTGTGACGTAAATTATTCCTTTTCCTTTTGTTGGAATTATGGACCCCACATTTGGTGAGAGGGCTTATTGGAATTTTGGATGTGCTTTGGGCATCTTTGGATGATCCCTTGAACGATGTATATTCGCCAAATCTGTCGTCTCAAATCATTTGGTATGCATTTCTTTCAGATAGATTAGATTTAAACCTGGATTTGGTCAACCATCAGTTCAAATGCATCGCCATTTGCATTCGTGTTGGCGATCGAAATATTTCGATATCGGGTCGAATATTGAGGGATAATGCGATAAGCTTAATCGTGATGAATGATAAACAGGTTCGGCATGAAATCGACAATTTTATTGATATATGTCGCCGCCTGGACTCGGTTAATTTAGGCAATTTAAAATGTCGCTCGAAGGACCGACGTTGTTTCTATAAAATTTAGCGATTTAAAATGTTTCTGTATTGACGAGACATGTTTATTTTACATTTAGAGATACTCACTGGCATGTGAACACTGATCAAACATTTTTATATGTAAGAAATCATGTGTTAGTTGTTCTGTGTTGTGCAATCCATTAATAAACATGCGTTACTGTTCGAATCTAAATTGAACATGTGTTTCGATTGAATAAATACACAAATTAATGAGGGCGGAAATTGGTAAAAAAAATAATGACATTTTAATTAACGGAATATTCATTCCCCGTGAGCGGATTTGGTATGATTTTAACAAAATGATCGCATTTATTACTTTTTAAAAAGTTCGGGACGATATAATTAAAAAAAAATATATGCAGGTTTGACATTTAATGATGAGGAAAAATTCCAGAATTATTGGTATCAGTACCGCAGATATTATTAAGATTTGATGAACGTGGATCTAAATATGTAAAGCTGTAATTTAATTTAAGTCTTACTTAGGGGTATTATAATTGATTCTATCGGTAAAATTATTTATCATCATGGTTGGGGATACTCACCTTAGTTTCTTTTCTTTTTTTTGGTTGGTCGAAACGAGTCCTTTTCATTCATTGGTACGAATTCTTTTTCTTTCGTTCGAGATACGAGTTTTTAAACACAAAGATCTTCATAAAAGTAACCAGCGTCACCTAATTGATAGATATTCCTATCCCAATAAAACGTGAGCTCTAATTGAAATCAATCGAAGATGATTTCTCGAATTACTCGAGTATTTACAAGCACACGTTCATAGGCGTTGCCATCGAAAGGTGTACAATACGCGAAAATAAAATAACAAGGAACTAAATTCCAAATTTCTCTAGGATACAAAATTTTCTTCAAAAGCTATATCAATCCCACGAAGTGGACTGCCAAATACGTCACCAAGAACCAAAAAATGGGGCCCTCCGATTCATTAGCGACTAGACATCTTTACTTTGCAATTTATTTTGGGTACGCATTTGCTCGTAGAATTGAGCAATGAATTGCTCGCCTTGGCATCGATCGTCTCGTCGCCTTCCTCGGACGTTGTGGTCAAGATCGCTGTCCTCGCTCTCGCAGTCGAGAGCCACAAGGTTCAATGCGACGCGAACCGGTCATCTCCTCTTCGGAAGCGGAAAGATGGAGAGACAGCACGTCTTTCTTGCACGGCGTGGGCGTGCACACGAGAGCATGTTCTCGTATTGCCTCGTCGACGAGGGCAGGGCTGAGGAGCCGAGCACGCGAGTGTGCTGTGGTGACCGATGGCTCGGAGGTGCAAAGGGCGCATCGAACCAACGACCTTGGTCAACCACGGCATTGGAAGAAGGGTCGCTGTCTATTAGACCCCCGTCCTTCTTTCTTAGGGCAGCGGCGTCGCCTGAGCCACGCCGCCCGGAAGATGTCATCCCTCCAGGCTTTTTCTTCCCTATCGGGGCTTGCGAGCGGTGGGGGCTGGGGCGGGTACGTCGGCTCAGTAGGCATTTTACCGGCGGCGGGAGAGGCGGTGATGCGAAATATTTGTGAACTCCGTGTGGAGGAGAAAGGAGGGCGTTCTTATGGTTCCTTTGGGCCTCTCCTTGGAAGAGAAGGAGAGATCCAAAAGAGAGGACGGAACTCGTCAAAGTGTCAGCTATATATACGCAGTGACCTCCATTTGAACTTTTGCCAAGATATATTTAGCAAACCATCAACGGCTTTTAGCGAGAACATTCTGTATGTAATTGGCGCTTCCGAACATTTGTAAACACCGTAGGTTAATCGTAATTATGTTACTTTGGTCTTAATAACTCCCATATCAAAATCTATCCACACAAAACGCTTCATTGGTTAAGAAAATATTGATTAACTGATGAGTATTTACTATTCCGGAGATACGGTGTGAAGGCACCTTAAGGCAAATCTCATTTGTTCGTCAATAGTGTCCCATCGATCAGCATTTCACTTGTATCGCTGAGTAATTTTAACCGCTAGATCTCGAGAACAAAGAACTGCACTCGCTAGGGTTTGGTGAGGGTGACCTCGCCCGACCGTGCTTAATAAAAGCTAATACGGTGATGGATGGTTGTTGAAGCCGAGAGAAAGAAAACTCTCGAGTGGTGGGTCCAGGTCGTTATAATTGGTATCAGAGCCGACTCCCGACAGCATGTATGGACCGCAGCGGGCGCTCGCGGTTTTTATTTATTTTGCATTACTTTATAAAGTTGTTCTTATGCTAAAGCACACTGTGCTATTTTTGTAGTCATATCATCTATCTGTAGACTAATGTATTTGCTGATCAAAAAATTAAAAATCAAAAACGACATTTTGAATCAGTTAGGTTCCAGGAAGATTTTTCGAGTCCCCTTATCTTGAGTGGACGAATTTTGAGACCCCGCATGAAATTATTCTGCCCTCATGCCACATATTGACAAGAGCCCCCAAAGTGATTAGTCAATGACACTTAAAAGGCGAATAGAATATAAAAGTCTGAACTTCACCACTTTTTCATCTAAAAATGAAGAAAGGCACATTTCCGTGCAAAGTCGGATAAGGTTGTATCATATATGAAATCTCTGGTATCAGCTCTGTTAGTTTCACGGAAAACAACTTCTGAGAAAACTGTTTTTGGATTTTACGGAGTTCGGTTCATGGAAAATAAATGAATTAAGGAAAACATTTCACATTGTAAAAAACGCCTTGAAAAGTTGTTTCCCCCACTCCTCCACATCCTTTTTCTTTTTTAATTATTTTTTTTTATAATTCTATTTCTTGTCTTTTCTTTTCTTTCTTTCGCCAGTCATGGTGACCGACAACAACAGGCCATAGGTGAGGATCGCTAGTTGGGCAAGCTGGTGAAGCGACCGGCCAAAGAAGAAGGGAAAAATAAAAAAAAATTAAAAAAAGAGAAAAAACATAAAAGAATTTAAAATTGATTTTTAGAAAAAAAAATAAGAGTGCCAGAAGGAAAATTAAATCCGATTTTCTTGCCAAAAAACAGAAAACATTCTCTAGTTTATTTTTACATTTCGGCCGAACACGAGAAATATTGTCATTTACCTAAAAAAAATGACTTCGAAAAAACATTTTCAGAATGCTTCATTTTCCGCCAATCGAAAAAAAGTCTAAATGCATCTGACTTGGATCCAGAGGTATACCACTATTAAAGTTCGAGACGTTGGGCTATTTAGTTAGCTCGAATGGTTTGTAGAGGAACCCTGCTATTTACCTTAATTTCTTATAGTAATAATGAAGGAAACGCCGCACACGTCCTTCTCCATAAGTCTAGTGACTTATCTAGGACACTCTACTTGTAGCCATCATAAATTGCTACTGTGGTAAGGTAGGAACACACAATTTCTGGACCCTGCCATCTTTGGGGAGAGGCTCAACCTCGCCATCGCCAGGTGAGGTGAGCCTCGCCAGTGGTAGACAAGGTTGACTTCGTGGCCCTCACCTTTCGTTGTCGTCTGAACTCGGCGGACATCTAAAGAAAACAAAAAATAGGGAAAATAAAAATTGAAAAAATAAAAAATATGATTTAAAATTACCACTTTGGCAATTTTCGATCAAAATTGATTGGATAAACTGAATTGGTACAAACGCAAAAGGTTTAGCAATCAATTGGTTAAAAAAAAGAGTTTAAGACTAAATTGACATAATTATAATAAATTTAAGGCATTTCTAATTGAATAACAGTGTGCAATTCCGAGAAACCGTGAGAGTCTTGATAAAAAGAAGTGTGTTTACTATATCGAATATCGTGTCTTTCTCGACATATATATCTCATCAGTACAGTTGAAAAGTCATTCACATCGTGCATGTCAATAGAAAAATGGATAGATATTAACGGCAATAATATAATGAAAGTTCGAGGGTGGTGTAACAGTCAATTTTTCTACGGTAAAAGAGCATTACCACCAAACTTAAGGCCATTTTTTGTAATTTTGCCAAAAAGATCCATGTTTGTACCTCTTAAATTTGAGTAACGTTCCTCAAACCGACTGATTAGTTGTAGTCATACCTATGTGATGGTAGGGATCAAAAGCGAACAGAAACTGAACTGTAAGGGCGTTTCCTTTTGTTTCCTTTTTGGTGTATTCAAGTTGGCAATGCTACCCGTGCTGATTTACTCGCACTTTGATTGATCCACCTCCTCATAAAGAGCGCACTTAGGGTGTCAATGGTACGGTACGTTCGATTTTTTTAAATCATCGAACAGAAATGAACGGTTATGGTGAATGGATGACCGAATCGAATTGCACCCGAACCGAATACGTACCGAACCGAACCAAATGAATTTTTGGTTCAGTTGGTTTTCGGTTTTCCTCTTCGGAAGACATTTACCCTTTAAATAAACAAGCCCCCTCCCACAATCTTCTCACGTCACCCCCACCCCCCCACCCCCCCCCCCCCCCCCCCCAGCCAATGTTCCCAAACAATGCATTGAGGTAACAATGAATTGATTGGCACAGGAACAAAAACAACTGGTCCTGTGCCATCAATCATTGTTACCTCAATGCATGTTGGGGAACATTGGCTGGAGGGGGGGGGGGGGGGGGGGTGGGTGGGTGGGGGGTTTGAATGTTGAGAAGATTTGGCTTGTTTATTAAAGGGTAAATTCTTCCGAAGAGGAAAACGAAAAACCAAACTGAACAAAATTCAATTTGGTTCGGTTCGTTAGTGATTCGGTTCGGGTTGCAATTCGATTTCGGTTCATCCATTCACCTAACAGTTCAGTTCTGTTCGATTATTAAGAAAATCGAACCGTTTACCGTGACCATTGACACCCTAATGCGCCTTAGAGGAGGTGGATCAATCAAAGTGCGAGTAAATCAGCACGGGTAGATTGCCAACTTGAATACAAAAAGGAAAACAAAAGGAAACGCCCTTACAGTTCAGTTCTGTTCGCTTTTGATCCCTACCACACATAGGTATGACTACAACTAATCAAGTCGGTTTGAGGAACGTTACTCCAAATTTAAGAGGTACAAACATGGATCTTTTTGCAAAATTACAAAAATGGCCTTAAGTTTTGGTGGTAATGCTCTTTACCGTAGAAAAATTGACTGTTACACCACCCTCGAACTTTCATTATATTATTGCCGTTAATATCTATCCATTTTTCTATTGACATGCACGATGTGTGAATGACTTTTCAACTGTAACTGATGAGATATATATGTCGAGAAAGACACGATATTCGATTATAGTAAACACACTTCTTTTTATCAAGACTCTCACGGTTTCTCGGAATTGCACACTGTTATTCAATTAGAAATGCCTTTAATTTATTATAATTATGTCAATTTAGTCTTAAACTTTTTTTTTTTAAACCAATTGATTGCTAAAAACCTTTTGCGTTTGTACCAATTCAGTTTATCCAATCAATTTTGATCGAAAATTGCCAAAGTGGATAATTTTAAATAATATTTTTTATTTTTCAATTTTTTATTTTCCTATTTTTTGTTTCTTTAGATGGCCGCCGAGTTCAGACGACCAACGAAAGGTGTAGGGCCAACGAAGTCAACCTTGTCTACCACTGGCGAGGCTCAACCTCACCTGGCGATGGCGAGGTTGAGCCTCTCCCCAAAGATGGCAGGGTCCAGAAATTGTGTGTCCTAACCTTACCACAGTAGCAATTTAGATGGCTAAACAAGTAGAGTGTCCTAGATAAGTCTAGACTTATGGAGAAGGGACGTGGTGCGGCGTTTCCTTCATTATTACTATAAGAATTAAGGTAAATAGCAGGGTTCCCTCTACAAACCATTCGAGTACTAAATAGCACCACGTCTCGAACTTTAATAGTGGTATACTCTGGATCCAAGTCAGATGCATTTAGACTTTTTTCGATTGGCGGAAAATGAAGCATTCTGAAAAATGTTTTTTCGAAAGTCATTTTTTTGGTAAATGACAATATTTCTCGGTGTTCGGCCGAAATGTAAAAATAAAAAACTAGAGAATGTTTTCTGTGTGGAAGAAAAATCGGATTTAAGTTTCCTTCTTGCCACTCTTATTTTTTTCTAACAAAATCAAGTTTTAAATTCTTTTATGTTTTTTCTATGTTTTAATTTTTTTTTTATTTTCCCGTTCTTCTTGGCGGTTCGCTTCACCAGTGCCCAACCTAGCGATCCCACCTATGGCCTGTTGTTGTCGGTCCCCATGGACTGGCGATAGAAAGAAAGAAAGAAAAAGAAAAGAAATAGAAATTATAAAAAAAATAATTAAAAAGAAAAAGGAATGGGAGGAGTGGGGACAAACAACTTTTCAAGGAGTTTTTTTTCAATGTGGAAATGTTTTCCTTAAATTCATTATTTCAATGAACCGAACTCCGTTAAAATCCAAAAACATTTTCTGAGAAGTGTGTTTTCCGTGAAACTAAACAGAGCTGATACCAGAGATTTCATATATGATACAAACCTTATCCGGGACTTGCACGGAAATGTGCCTTTCTTCATTTTTAGATGAAAAAGTGGGTGAAGTCAGACTTTTATATTCTATTCCGCCATTTAAGTGTCATGACTAATCACTTGCTTCTCTTGGCAATTTATATGGCATGAGGGCAGGAATAATTTCATGCGGGGTCTCCAACATTCGTCCCACTCAAGAATAAGGGGACTCGAAAAATCATTCCTGGAAACTAACCTGATTCCAAAATGTCGTTTTTGATTTTAATTTTTGATCAGCAAATACATTTAGTCTACAGATAGAAGATGAGATGACTACAAAAATAGCCAGTGTGCTTTAGCATTAAGAACAACTTTATAAAGTAATGCAAAATAAATAAAAACCGCGAGCGCACGCCCTGCGGTCCCATACATGCTGTCGGGAGTCGGCTCTGATACCAAATTATAACGACCTGGGACCCAACACTCGGCGAGTTTTTCTTTCTCTCGGGATCAACAACCCAATCCATCACCGTATTAGCTTTATTAAAGCAACGGTCAGGCGAGGGTTCACCCTACACCAAACCCGAGCGAGCAAGGTTCTTTGTTCTGAGATTCTAGCGGTTAAAAATACTCAGCGATACAAGTGAAATGCTGATCGATGGACACTAGGGACGAACAAATGAGATTTTGCCTTAAGGTTGCCTCACACCGTATCTCCGGAATAGTAAAATACTCATCAAGTAATCAATATTTTCTAACACAAATGAAGCGTTTGTGTGGATAGATTTGATATGGGGAGTATTAAGGACCAAAGTAACATAATTACGATTAACCTACGGTGTTTACAAATGTTCGGAATAGCGCCAATACATACAGAATGTTCTCGCGAAAAAGCCGTGATGGTTTGACTAAATATATTACTTGGCAAAGTTCAAATGGAGGTCCGCTGCGTATATATAAGCTGACACTTGACGAGTTCCGTCCTCTCTTTGGATCTCTCCCTTTCTCTTCCAAGGAGAGGCCCCAAAGGAACCATAAGAACGCTCCTTTCTCCGCCCAACACGGATGTAGTTCACAAAATTATTCGCATCACCGCCTCTCACGCCGCGGTAAAATGCTACTGAGCCCGACGTCGACCCGCCCCTCACGACTCGCAAGCCCGAAGGGAGAAAAAAACTGGAGGGATGAACATCTTCGGGCGAGTGGCTCAGGCGACGCCGCTGCCCTAAGAAGAAGGACGGGGGGTCTATAGACAGCGACCCTTCTTCCAATGCCGTGTTGACCAAGGTCGTTGGTTCGATGCGCCCTTTGCACCTCCAGAGCCATCGGTCACCACAGCACACTCGCGTGCTCGGCTCTCAGCCCTGCCCTCGTCGAACGAGCAATACGAGGACATGCTCTCGGGTGCACGCCCGCCGTGCAAGAAGACGTGCTTGTCCTCTCCATCTTCCGCTTCCGAAGAGGAGATGAGCCGGTTCGCGTCGGCATTGAACCTTGTGGATCTCGACTGCGGAGAGCGAGGACAGCGATCTTGACCACAACGTAGAGAAGGCCCGACGAGACGATCGAGCCAAGGCCGAGCAATCAGTGCTCAATTCTACGAGCAAATGCGTACCCAAAATTACAATTGCAAAGTTAAGATGTCTAGTCGCTAATGAATCGGAGGCCCAAAATTTTGGTTCTTGGTGACGTTAATTTGGCAGTCCACATCGTGGGATTGGATATAGCTTTGAAGAATTTTGTATCCTAGAGAAATTTGGAATTTAGTTCCTGTATTTTATTTCGCGTATTGTAACACCTTTCGATGGCAACGCCTATGAAGGTGTGCTTGTAATTATACTCGAGTAATTCGAGAGAATCATCTTCGATGATTTTCAATTAGAGCTCACGTTTTATTGGGATAGGAATATCTATCAACTAAGGTGACGCTGTACTTTTATGAGATTTTTGTGTTTAAAAACTCGTAATCTCGAACGAAGAAAAAGATTCGTCCAATGAATGAAAGACTCGTTTCGACCAACCAAAAAAAAAGAAAAGAAATAAGGGTGAGTATCCACCACCATGATGATAAATAAATTTACCGATAGAAATCAAATTATAATACCCACTCAAGTAAGACTTAAATTAAAATAACACGCTTTAACATATTTAGATCCACGTTCAATCAAAATAATTAATAATAATCTGCGGTAATGATACCAATAATTCTGGAATTTTTCCTCATCATTAAATGTCAAACCTGCATATATTTTTTTTTAATTTATATCGTCGAACTTTTAAAAAGTAATTAAATGCGATCATTTGTTAAAATCATACACAAAATCCGCTCACGGGGATGAAATATTCCGTTTAATTTAAAATGTCATTATTTTTTTACCAATTCCGCCATCATAATTTGTGTATTATTCAATCGAAACACAGTCAAATTTAGATTCGACAGTAACGCTGTTTATTAAATGGATTGACAACAACACAGAACACTAACACTGAATTCTTACATATAAAAATGTTTATCAGTGTTCACATGCAGTGAGTATCTAAATGTAAAATAAACATGTCGTCAATACAAGAAACATTTTAAATCGCTAAATTTATAGAAACACGTCGGGTCCATTCGAAGCGACATTTAAATGCTAAATTAACCGGTCCAGGCGCGACATATATCAATAAAATTGTCGATTCATGCCGAACCTGTTTATCATTCATCACGATAAGCTATCGCATTATCCCTCTCAATAATTCGACCCGATATCGAAAATTTCGATCGCAACACGAATGCAATGGGATGCATTTGACTGATGGTTGACCAAATCAAGGTTTAATCTAATCTATCTGAAAGAAATGCATACCAAATGATTTGAGGACGACAGATTTAGGCGAATATACGATCGTTCCAAAGGGATCATCCAAAAGATGCAAAAGCACATCCAAATTCCAATAAGCCCTCTCACCAAAATGTGGGGTTCCATAAATTCAAACAAAAGGAAAAGGAATAATTACGTCACAAAATGCTGAAAAGGAAGGAAAAGAAAAAGGAAAAAGGAAATATATATATTTTTTGTTCTTACGAAAGTCGCCCTAATCTACGCCTGTCGTGTTAGCTCCGCCTCACCCCATCATCATCAACGGCACCAGATCAATTTCGCCCCCAAAAAAAATAAAAAAATAAAATAAAAAACAGAAATTGAAGGGAGGGGGGAGGAAGGACTCACACACGTGTCGCGATCGCAACGGCTCAGTACCGTGCACGATCTGGGAGCACCTGTCCTTTGATCCACTGGAACCCTCTCCTCAGCGACGCCTTCACCCTGCCCTCCACGGTGTACGCCTTGTACCTAGCGATCCTCTTCTTCCGCTTCACCTCCGGGTCCGTGAACCCCCACGGCTTCGCCGCCGCAGCAGCGCCGCCGTGACCCGGCCACCTCTCCCGAGCGGGATCGGCGGCGGCGGCGGAGGAGGATGTTGGGTCGGTGAGTATGCCCGGTGGCACGCGCCGAGTCCCTTCCCGCTCACGATCTCCATCCTCCTGTCCCCCGTAGGATCCGAACCCGTCCATGAAACCCGAAGCTGGGGCGAGAGCGAGTTCCGGTCGAGCAAGCCTAGCTGAAAAGAGAGAGACAGAGAGACAGAGTGAGAGAGAGAGAGAATGAGAGGGTTTTTCAAAAACCGGGTAAGCTGGAGAGAGCAAAGGAGAGGACGGGGATCGAATGAAAACGAATTTCTCTTTTCTGTTTTTAGCTTTGCTGTGTCGTGCGATGAATGATGAGCAAGGACAGAAAACTGGAAAAGCAAACGTACAAAAAAAAAAAAAGGATTTTTCTTTCTTTTTTTGGGGACTTTTGTGCTGGAAAACAAAGTAGTGAGATAGAGTGTGGCCTCGGTTTTGCCGATCTGTGCTGTTGGGTTGGGGCAGAATCATGTGGTGGGTTGTGCAAATATTATTAGTTAATCAGCGATTAAGATCAATGAATCATGTTTAATTCGGAATCGTGACGAAGACGAGGACGAAGACGAAGGAACAGCACGGAGGAGTCCCAGATGTGGTTTTTCCTTGTATGATCCGGGATTAAAACTGTCGAGCAGCACGATCGAAGATGAGTTAATGGATGCCTCGCGTTGAGCTGCTCTGGATGTCGAGCACGCGCACTTTCTCCGTTTCTCCGCTCTTAGCTTTCTCTTGAGCTACTTTAGACATTTTTGGGCTATATTAACTCACATGATTTGATGACCCCAAAATATATATATATATATATATATATAATATATATATGTATATGATTGAACGGCTCGTATTGAGGGGCCAACATGGTCAGTGGAGAAATACCTAAAAAGTTTAACTTATTGCAGCTTGTGTAAATTCAATTACAAGCCGTGCTATTATGAAAATTTTATCCTAAATCATTTGTCAATGAATCCTTCCGACTATTTGATCGAAAATGCTAAAGTGGAACCGGCTTCTTACGTGGTACTGTCGACATTAACATGGATAATGTTTGTAAAATTTTAAAAATTTATGATTTTTTTAATTTTTCAATTTTTTCTTTCTTTTTTTTCTGCTTATTGCAGTCAATGAGGGCCCGAGGCCCTTGCCCAAGCCTCACCAGCCGCACGCGACTCTCACCAGATTTAGGCGAGGTGGGCGAGGCAACTGTTGCCTAAGACCGGCCACCAGTGAAAAGGAAAATTTCAAAATTTAAAAAAAATATACATGCCAGGACTGATCATCAACCATGCCACACAAGAACGGTCGAGGTGACTGGACCTCAATGTCAACATTTTCAGTTAAAATTGGCTAGAAGACTTTATTAATAAATTATCAAAAGGTTAAGATTAAAATAGCATAAGAGTAATAGTTTTAGGACTTTCTTTGGTAATTTTTAGATCAAGAGACCTGGGTTGTGTTGCCATCTCTATGGCTTTAAAAAGAGAAAAACTATCAAAAAGTCTTAAATATATTCGTTTTTTATCAGTTTAGTATAAATCTTTTAATTGTGTTAATCGAGTCATAAACCTTTTCACATTTTGCCAATTGAGTTTACCCATCAATTTGATCGAAAATTGTTGACAGTGGATGTCGAGCGTTGTACGTAGCAATTTTTTAATTCTTTAGTTTTTTTAATGATTTATTTTATACATTTATTTCTCTTTTTCTTCCTTTTTTATTCTTTATTGTGGCCAGGAGTGTCACGAGCCCTCATATAGATCTAAATGAGGCCATAGCGGGCAACAACCCTCACTAACTACAGTAAAAATAATAAGGAAAAAGAAGGAAAAAAATAAAATAAAAAAATCAATATAAAGTTCATTAAATGTTAAAATATTATTACAAATTATCCACAGTTAACATTGGTCATCTGGGTGCCTGTCGTGCCACGAAGGATGGCTGACGTTAATTGTCAGCAATTCAGATCAAAATTGATTGATAGACTTAATTGATAAAATATGAAAAAGTTTAAAACTCAATTAGCACAAATTGAAAAGGATTAGGAGTGTATGTAAAAGTTCAAGATGTTTTATGACCCTTTGGACAATTTTTTTGTGTTCAAAATCTAGATTTCATCTAGTTTGTTAGCTACAACAGTATATATGGTTTTATATGACGAATTTACTATCTACGGGGCTTTTTTTTTTTGCCTGGAAAAAAAAAAAACCAAACTAAATCAAGTCCTAAATCTGTCCCGACTTTTTTTTTGTCTAAGAAAAAACCTTCCCAAATTTTAGGTGGAGTCCAAATCTATCCCAAACCTTTTTGTGTAAGAAAAAATTACAATTTTACTTTCAATCTGAAATTTTCCCATTAGCCATCGTTAGAAAATCCATAGTTCATACCTAAGTTTATATTTAGAACTGTTTCATTTTGGAAAATTTCTTTATTGGGGTGGATTTATTATCTACGTGAAAGTGCCGCGTCGGTTCATACCTATTGTCCTATTACTTTGCTCATATGGACCTTTTTTTTATCAATGTGAAAATGCCACATCAAATGAGATTGGACCGGGGATAGATTTAAGAAGGAAAAAGCCACTAAAAATCCCAAACTATGACTATGTGACATATTTACCCTAATTTTTTTATGACACCAAAAAATCCCAAACTAATATCCCAAGTGACACATTTACCCGTGTTAGAGGTCTGTTAAAAAAACCACCTTATTAGCTTTCATGAGAGCCACATCAGAAAAATTTTAAAATAAAAATGAAACTAAAAGAAATTGGAAGCACTGCTCATCTTCGAAGAACTGTTCATCCTCTTATGGTACTCGTCAAGCAATGCAGAGCCCATCGCGCGTCGGCTGGTACAATCACTTTTGTCCTTTTGTTGTAATATTCGTCCTGGTTCATTTAGTGTTCATCTTTCTATGGTAAACTCCTCCATTTTTCCTGGTACTTTTTTTTTTGGTAAAACATTTTCTCTACTTTATCAGTCCAAATCTCGGCCAAATTCAATTGGTCGACTTAGCCATTTTGAATCACCGCTTCTCAATCCACTGGAAGTGCAAATATAGCGATATTGGCAGGTCATGACTCCCAAGGCATATTCTCAGGATACAGAGAAATTTGTGGCCTTCGAGAAAAGAAGGAAAAGCTCAAAAGCTACTGATGGGTAATGGAAATGGCTTTAGACATGGAGAATAGCTCAGTAGTGCAGAGCATGAGAAAGAGAAGAAACAAGGTGACAGGACAGCTGGACCAAAGAGAGACAAAACAACAAATTTGGGTAGATCTTATCTCTGAAACTCCCACATACTAAAGTTTTGACCCTAGCAAAAGCTGAGCTGTTGAGAACAATGAGGAAAATGAAAAGAAAAAGAGAATTTGGATGGGAGCGACCAGAGAGAGTTCTCGAGCTTGAACATCGAATAAGGCCATAGCATTTGACGCGTGATGACCTCGATCGAGAGCGTGAGCCCCCAACCTCCTCGATCCAAGTAGGGGAAAAATGGACGACCTTGACCGATGGTCGTCGAGTGC